>OFHS01000005.1:6592-16721 GCA_900245855.1 Calvadosia cruxmelitensis | reverse complement strand
TCCACGGGCTCTTTAGCCTATGACGTTATTATTATTATTATGTTTCTGGAGGAGGAAGATACGGTCTGGGTCCTGGTTGCAATCATTATTATGTGCAACAGGATACAAGTTATCAGAAACAAAAAAATACAGTCACATCAATTTTACTTAAATGAAAAGTGAGAATTGCTTCCTCGTTCTTTTAACACAATTAAAAGCAACCGGTTTGTGTTTACTTTCTTTATCATCACATACCGATATCATGGTCTTTCAACAGCATGTCAAGGTCAGGTAGGTAATTAGCAATCAATTGCCGCAGGACGCGTTGATCAGCCTAAATAGGACAAAAGCAATAAACAGCCAATCAACTCCCATGAAAGACCACACAACCGAAAGCCCTTCCCTATCAGTTCTATTCTGAGGAAATCCAACTTGGTGAAATCATTTTCCCAGGGTATAAAGAAATCTAGAACCCAATGAAATTTGCTAAGCAAAAACAAGTGTAAGTAAATTAATTAGAGGCGAGTGTTGCTTCATTTTGAAAGAGCCTCAATTCACATATACTGTCACTCTAGCTCAACAATGAACAAGCATTAAAAACTTAAACAAAAGAAAACTTTATCAAGTCAGGACATGTAGTAGCTACAAGCAGCTTTCTTTAAGTAGAAGCATCAACTGGCATAAAGTTGGATTTCTATGCATCTGGATTGGACTACACACATCAGGCGCAGATGCGGGGCTTAACAGTGCATTTCTTTGTGACAACCATTGCGCCATCATGATCAAATTTCAAATTACGGTTTCCAATGTGAATGCCACATCTTCTGAGGTGCAAAGAAAGGCGGACCAATGAGGTTGCTGCCCTGCGTTGTTATGACATATGTAATTCTTACTTGGACACCGATCAACGTTGATGAGTAATATGATGATGGTATTAAGTCTTCAATGATTGCAACCATGACCCAGAATGTATCTTCCTCCTCCAGAAACAGTAGCAACGATGAAACGATCTAAAAGAAACAATCAGTCAAAGAAATAATCATTTTTTGGGGTAAACTGACATTTTGGCCAGATGAAATTATATGAAGCAATTGATGTTTAGCAGATAGACGCAAGTCCTGTTATCAACTGCAAGCATCGATCATCATTTAATTGCAGGTTCGCCGTCATTCATCATCATCATGATTCTTTGTGACAATTTGACTGCAACACAGTTTGTACACAAGACACGTCATTTTACGCAAGTCTCAATGCATGTCACACCATTCTGATGCAAAGCAGCTAATGACGTTGCAAACATGTTCTCTTACCAATCCCATCCCTTGACAATAGCCAATATCAGGATACAGCCAAGCAATGGCACACAATATTCGACGCAGCTTTGGCACACCGATACTGTCGGTATTGTGGAAGCAAGCATTTGATGGAAGTGTGCGACATAGGTCCTGCAGTACAACGAAACGAAGAAAGGGTCACTTTAATTAAGACCGTAAAGAATATGATGTTGAGCAGTGAACACTAGAGCCAAATAACTCTATTCAGATTAAGACGACTACATCAATTCTCCAGCGAGATTTTGTAATAGATATGCAATCACTATAGACTGTCATTTAATCCTACTTCCAACAATAATGCATGAATAAATCAGCATTCCGAACATCATGCACAATTATCAAAATAAGAACAGTCAGGCAACACATTGAACAGATCTCTCCCAAGGAGGTCACGTGATGACTGTTTCCACTTTTTCTAACCTTGTCGATTTGACGCTCAGCAGGTAGAGCCCGCTTAGTACTCCTCTTCAGAATACGCTGACCAAAACAAACCAAAAACAATCATTATAACAGAAACCCTTCAATACGACACAAAATAATATTGTATCAAAAGTACAAACAAGAAAAAAGATCATGCTTGTGACAGTTGTGGCAGAGAAAGCCTTGCTGGAGTAGGATATGCTAGTGCTCTTTGAAATGGAAATTTCCCGATCCAATCCAATCCAAGATGTTCTGATTTTGCCCATCTGATATAAAATCGGCTTCCGATATGTTTCCAAAATTACACAATTATTCAGCACAAACTTATTAATTAATTTAAGCATTTGAGCGTGCTGCTACTGAACTGACACACACACACACACACCTTGTAGGAGAGCTCACTAGAGGCTTTTTTCTGCAAGGCACCTGACAGACGCACCCACACCTACAAATAGAAACAAGGAAATCATCAACATGTCCTAAAAACAAATACAACAGCAACAGCAACAACAACATACCGTTTGAAGTTGTTTTGTAATTGCAAAAGATGAGACTAATTCACTTGATAAGCAGTTACTCAAGATGAGAACAAAATCAAATGAACTTACGTGCATGCGCATGCTATGAGGAACACCAGCGTAAACAAGATCACGCAGTTTGTCTGATCTTGGTAAGGTTTGAGAAACCTACCACGAAAAGAACAATGTCACCATTAATTAAGCTAATTTTTACTAGAATTTTAAATGCCTACAATAAAAATAGCATGATATTAGATAGTATAAGGACGCTGGTTCTAAACAACCCTCTGGTAAGACAGGTGGAATTGTGCCCAAGAAAATTGTATACTCGGCAAAACAAACAAATCAACAAGGCAGCATCCCATTGACAGAAGGTCTTCTTAACGGAGGCACTGGCACAGGCAGCATTGGGAGATCTTGTAAAATGGAAACTTGAATTTAATGTGACCCATTTACGAAATGAGCCCTCATAATTTAACCTCAAATATATTGTAACAAACATGGATTTAATTACTTAAATTAAGTTAGAATAATCACATATATAGGTTGACCAAGTATTCACGGCATAACGAAAAGAAAACCATTTGATCAATTCCCACTTTCAGTTCGTTGAATTGGAAACCCAAGAATGAAGTCACTCCGCAACTTCTTGCATATGATCCATACCTTGTCCCACGTAAGGTCGCCTGCGATGTGACTCTGGGTGAATTCCATATAAGCCGTCCATCGCAGTCGGAGTGAGGGATCTTCTACAGTTGCAAAGGACTCAGGGTCAGGATCCACCGTGTCCTTCTCCTCGCCTGCAAATCATGAAGCCGTCACAATCAGACAAACATTTACCACTGGAGGTGACGCTGGCATCCTTTACCATTGAAAGGCCATTTCTTACCATGGTCAATACGAAATCCAAATTCATCATATTCACATTCCGGGTGATTGCCAGAATCCTCTGTCTGAAAATATTGGGAAAATTACGATGTGATACAAAAGAACAATACTCAGCTTCATAAATCTAATCCTAGTCATTAGGCCACAAGCAAACATACTTGTGCTAGCGGCATAAAGAATCAAGAGTCAAATAGTTGATCACTGCAATATCAAGTTTTGCAGTTTTCTTCGTCTTATATTATTGTTTTGCAAAGATGCATAGCTTAGTTTTGAGGAAGGAGCCCACTTAGGCTGAAACAACAGAATTTGACAGTTCGAAAAGCATCTTTGGTTTCACTTCACGCGTTCGTAACCAAGTTGAATGCCAATAAAATAATCACAAAATTGAGACATTCTTTCACTGCCATCAATACAAGAATATTGAACTGATGAACATTTATTAACATGGATGTTATAGCAGATATGATGAGCTAGAGGGTAGCAATTAAGTCACAAAAGTGTATGCCATAAATTAACAACAATCATCTTTAACAATCTAAGCTTCTTACAATCAAAACCCTACCTGCTGAATCTGGCCCAGAATATCCTGCGGCCACATGGAATGAATTAGAGCAGAGAACGGGCCACCTGCTGCTGGCATATAGGACGTTGACAATGGGGTGCCCAAACCAGTCTCGCTACCCACAACCACGCCCAGGGCAGAGTGGTCCCATTCCATTCGCATTTCTCCTGAGTCACTGTCGTCAGAATCGTCCACAAGAGACGGCGCTGAAGAAAACAATAATAATATGAGAACAACGGTCTACTAATGAGACTTGCTAAAATTATTAATTGACACAACACTGATCCCAAATAGAGAAGCTAGCACAATCCAGCGATGATTGATAGTGCACATCATTCAAAGTACAGTTTGTAATATGTGGCTTCTGTTGTTAAGCCTATACAACACATGTGTAACTGACATAATTAGTAACTTATTTCAAAGCGCTTTGTAATGTGTTGGACCATCTTCATATGGGCTGGGATTACAACATTGTTTTGTTACTTAAAAACATGTTACTTAACATCTAGATGGCTGACTTTACTCTTGCGTAAAAGCCCAGCTGCCAACAGGGTAACATTGGGAATAGAGAGAGATTACCAGAGATTACTTCTAGGTCAAATCTGATATTGAATCAGCTTTTGTTTAGATGACTGACCAGCACACACATCCAATTTCATTCAGTGATCAACTACACCACCACAGATGTAAAACAAACCACTAAACGAGCAAACTAAAGCCAACATCAAGGTATAAAGAGAAGAACGCAATTATGTGTGCTTAGAGAATACAAGACAGACTGAAGCATCTACATGCTGCAACAGCAGACATCAAATACTGGCGGATCTTTATCTTGTATCGATCAATAATCTAGCATTTCGGCACAAACACGGCACTTTGCAGGATCTAGTAGCAGTACCCTTTTCATTCACGACATAAATGGCAAGGTTTCGGCGTTTGACATCAAATGTATTAAAGGAGCTGGATGAATCTGCTGCCTCCGCAGCATCATCGCAATGACCAAGCCAATAATAGGTTTGGTCATCCTTCTTCTTGATCTTCTGTGGAGACATCTTTCTCATAATTCCTTTGACAGCAATAGAGCACTTTCCAATCATCTCTCAGGGCCACCAGCTACCTGCCATTGCTTTGCCACACAAACCATAATGCTCTCTCTAGTCATGCAACCAAATCCTCAAAACAAAGCTTCCAGAACAAGAGCCTATTGTATTTCTGCCACAGCACACTGTGGTGTTTCCACGACAACAGAATCAGCCAGTAAAGAATGTTGATAGTCACTTTATGATATTGTGGAGAAAACGTAGTCAGGGAAAAAGAGTGTGTGCTTTTAAATGGCCCAACTTGCAGGCAATTGCAACAGGGTCAGTTGCCCTTTGCAGTGATGCATCAGCAGATGTGTAAACAATCAATCCTTTTTAGCAAAAGAAACCCAGCAACTTGTTGACATAGCTGCTTCTCGCATAGAGCAGCAAAAATGATTTGATTTTGATTTACTCGGACAAGTAGAAGAAACAGGAGAGGGTTGCAAAGCGGGAAGAAGATGTTACATTACACACAGATGCCACTCAATCTATAAAATAATGTGACAAGATAGGATGAGAGACCTCAAATCATATGGTAAGTCAACGGTTTATACACACCACATTTTCTTCTTGCTTGATGAACAGGATATGGAGAAAGAAGCTCTCTTGGCAAATAAACAGGCATATAACCAAGACCGTTTATATGACTTGGGGCAAAGACATGCTTAGCACAAGGTCCATGCTTTGTCATGTTATATAGACCTACTTTGATTTCTAGCCAAGGATCAACATGGACTACACATCAGCAGAAACTTGATCCAATGTGCTGGATTATTTTTTCTCATAAAATATTGCAAAGGATGAGTAAATATGAGAGCTATTTCAATGAAGATGCTGGGAGGGAATTATGAAAATATCATTCCTGTCAAATGCTGTTGCTCAGCAACTACTGACTGCGTAAGGTGCAAACTGGCGCCTCCACAAGAGCTCTGATGGATACCGGACATTGATGCTTGATAGTCGGTTAGTCGGTGCACTTTCTAGGCATTCACTGTCACCATTCATTTGAGCAGTTGGTTAGGCCTCTGGTTGAAACTGCTCTATTAACTTTATAAGTGCTTCCAGTACAGTAGATGAGTATGGCATGCTTCTTGTCCATAGCTCCAATTATGCAAATCATTCAGTCTGTTAGATGTTTTAGCAAGGTCACATTTAACAAGCTGAATGTTCAATACAACTGTTTGTTTGCTGATATCTGACCATGATGTATAGGCCGATATAATATACAGCACATGAAGTCTACAGTGAAACACTCAAAAGTCGTCGTAATCTGATTTTCTGTACTTCATGGTGAATTTGAAAGTAATGACCATTATTATATTATTAAATTGTTATATTAGTATATTTATATTACAGTGTTGTGTTAGCATGTCCTCATTATAACCAATTAAGAGAATTTAGCAATGTTTAGCTACGGTTTAGCCATGAGAAAACATGCAGGGAATATAAATGGGACATTAGTCATATATGATATATGTCATTACATGATGTATATGGGATGCTAAATGTGGCTAAAGGAAGGTAGTTCTTTCAGGTCAGAGGGACTGTTACAAGACTGCCTAGCAGGTCGGCGGGAAGCCGATAGCCATGCGTTCAGCGGCCCCTCCTCCTCGCAATTTGTTGTGATCAAACAAAGTGGTGCAGGTATAGAGGTTCAAGTTTTACACAGAGGACTGAGCGGAGTTCATAAACCACAGAAACACTTATGACAAAAACACAGAATTGTCATAATAAATCTCGAGAATTTAAAATACGAGAGAATTGTGCTTAGGAACTTTTTGAAACATTGCACAAGGGGAAAGGGGCAAGAACAACATGTGTGCGTAGCGAAAATAAAGCAAAACATTCCACTAATTATTTCCGATAAAGTCATTCGGGCTGTAAGTAAAATCATTATTAGCTTAGTAGACAAATATGGCTTTTTCCTTTGCAACTGGAGGCTGAGAAAGAGCCTTGCTACTAAAACCAAAGTTTCAGTCGTTCAATAATGACTGATGCTGACAATTTCACGCATCTTCCAATTTACTGAACCAAGCTGGGCATATACACCAACGGCAGAGCTGAGTAGTATCAGGAACGAGCATGCAGCTTAAGAACTTCGATAACCTTCGTTTGAAGCATTGTCAATGAGAAGCTGAATAAGAATCGAAGGCCAACGAAGTCACGAAAACTGCTTTCTTTGAGGAAAACCACAGAAATGACGCCTAGAAACAGTGGAATGCAGCACATCTAAAGCAACGCAGGAAATATTACCTTTGGTGCCTGGTCCTCCATAGCCGTGAGGGGTGCCGTTAAACCACTGAAGTAGCGATGCCATGCTCAGAAAAGTACAGCATGCAAAAGAAATTCCCTGTTACTAATCAGCCATGTCGCTAGACCAAGCAACCAGAATGATGGTCAGTGGTCTGTAACGCATGAAAGTAGAACGATGCTAGAAGTGTTTCTTGAACCATGCACGGTTATAAATGAAGTTGGTAATGTGCAGCTGGTGACAGAGCTTAGTGAACAACGAGTCTGCTCTTCTAAAGGTACATTGGTGCCAACTGGCTCCTCTTCTGTTGTCGTCGCTTTATAATCAACAATCAAATAAATCTCTTTTCGTGCTGCAGGTGAGGTGCCCACAACGTCATAAGACAGGAAGACAAAGCAGCAATGCAAATGTAACCTACCCAGTTTAAGATACGTTCAGGTACCTTGTAGTATTAGGTTATTTCTAACATTAAACAGTGCCCACATCGTCTTATTAGGTACCCAAACCGACGACAGTGCTGCCATTTTGATTTCTTTTTCTTCCGCAGATTTTCTCTAACCTCTGACCAGCCTCTGACTTCTACGTTGGCGTTTGCCGGTTGCATTTTGCTCACTGTTCCAGCATGAGTGTTCCGAAGTATTTAGCCCTTATTACTGGTGGTGCTCAAGGATTTGGAAAAGCGTTTGCAAAGAAGCTTTTATCAAATGGTGGTCGTGTGGCTTTGCTAGACATTGACTTGACGGAAGGCAACAAGTTGGTGGAAGAGTGTCGAGATGCTTACGGTGGCGACTCAACTCACTTCTTTCGATGTGATGTCACAGATTTAGCACAGTTGCAAGACTGTTTTACCAAATCAAAGGAAGCGCTTGGCGGACTCAATATCGTGTGCAATAATGCAGGGACGGCAAATATTTACAATAGAGCAACTAGGAATTACGATATTATCCCCCGTTTGATCAATCTCAATTTAACTTCCGTGATTAATGGCACCCACTTGGCGGTTGAACACATGTCTGCTCTTCGAGGTGGGAATGGTGGTTTGGTAATCAACACAGCATCAATGGCAGGGCTTGTGCCAATGAGCTTTGGAGCAGAATATGCTGCTACGAAACATGGTGTTGTTGGTTTTACACGTAGTCTGAGAAATGTATTCCAGGAGGACAAGGTAATGCGAGCTCTACCCAGAAACCCTATCTCTGATCAACACACAAAACTCTATGTTAAACGTAAGCCATAGTCCTAAATCTAAACCCTAGACAATGCATGTGGCATTGTCGTTTGCAGACAGGATTTAGCATTGTAAGAAATTTCTGAATGCCACGCCCCTTTTCGATCCTGTGGGAGTTAGATATTAGACATCAATGACATACTTGTATGTTAAGTGTTTGGAAATGTTCATGTGCCGCCACAAACATATGATTGCTATGGAACATAGACAAAGATGCGAATATCAAGAATGGCGTTGTAGGAAAAATAGGGTAATTTCTTCATCAGAAATTTAGCAAGCTCTGCTGAAGTTTTCCATTGTTTTGACCTTGGTTTTGTCGTCACACCTGTGGCTTCAGACAGACCGACAGAATTACGTTATTATTAGATAAAATGTAATGGTGGATCCATCTTTAGCTATTTCCATTTGATTATATAACCTGCACGAATAGCTTCGCTCGACTTAAGTGAGTGTTGGAGACAATCTTTGAGGAGACTAAAATGCTTATGCAAACTATGGATGCTAAATTCTTAGTAGAGAAAAATTAGCTAATCATGGCACTACCAATCATCTCTTGAGTTGGAGCTGTTTTCGTCAAATGATTAATTTTTAAAAACCTTCATATTGACTCAATGAGGTTGTAAGGAACCTAACTCAACCTATACAAGAGAACTTTATTGTGGAAAACCAATCGGTTAATTTTTGGACATTCATGGTAAAAGTATATGCGCAAAGTAAATTAGATCTTACAAAACTATGTCCACAATTTTGAATCTTCTTTTTATCCATCTGATGAAAGGCAGCATTAACTAATAAAGTTTACTATGAGTAGGCGTTTTACGGATGCATGGAGGAAGGGCGGAAGGCCTACTGATATGTCTAAAATCTTGGGTTCGACATGATGTCAGTACGTCTTTCCATCTTCGTTTGAACAGCTGTGTTTTAATTACATTGATTATCTTTTTTGAAAGGTCCGTGTCAATTGCCTCTGTCCTGAGTTTGTTGGAACACGTTTGGTAACGGATGGCATGGCAAATCATGCAAATTTTAAGAATGCAATTGAGGCGTTTGGTCTCATGCCGATTGACGACGTGACGGAAGCATTTTATGGTCTGGTTCAAGACACAGAAAAGGACGGTGCATGTGTGTTAATTACCCGTGCACAGGGCATTAGAGATGTCAAGCTATCCATCAAATTCCTTGATTCAAATGGTAATAGCAAGCTATGATGTCTTAGTACTGTTTGCTCATAGTTTGCCGCATGGCTGATTCCTAGGTCCTTTGATTGGCAGAACTATGCAGGCGTTAAATTCCGACATGAATTGATTAATTAAGTCTGAATTTAGTTTTTATAGATTTATACCATAAAAAGAAGAGATTTTACTTTCAAGGATGTTGTCGTTGCTTTTGTCTGGTACATACTCAACTGGGGACTGGAGCTGTACCACTCATTTTCAGACTTGATTGATTTCGAAATGGTCTACTGTTTTACCTTTCGATTTTATACATTTATTGAAGCATTTGCCATTGACTAGTTACATGATTTAATGCCTGCTGGTCTCAGAAAAGCTACCGAAGCAATCTTTTGCAATGATTATGCTTTGAAGACCCAAAAATGGATGACATTGAATTAGCAGGCAATAACACTTTAACAGTGCCTTGTTAATGCGAACACAATGTTTCAATTAAACGACACAATATCAAAATGGCTGTAGTTGCAGTAGTTGGCTTCTGTAAACAAGTCTATTTATTATCATTAATCGATATTGGATATAAATTGCATCGTGTTAGGTATAAACCACCTTCTGCAGAACTACAGCATGTGTAATGCAAGTACCGTCAAACCTGTCTATAGTGGTCACCTTTAGGACCCAGTGGCGTAGCCAAG
>OFHS01000004.1:115428-131075 GCA_900245855.1 Calvadosia cruxmelitensis | reverse complement strand
ATCTGCTGCTCCTGCCGCAGGACGATCACTAACTTTCTCACCATCATTCGTCTGCTTTGAGTTACTATCTCCTGAATTTTGATTGCTGCTCTCTTTCTCGTTCCCTTTAGATGGCGCATTGTTTGCCGTTCGAGAGGGCTCGCTGACTTTGCTACCTGTGTCAGTTCCAACTTTGTCATCTGTTGGAGCCGCCTTAGCGTTCTGTGTTTCTTTCGTCTCTTTCACATGTGCTTCTTTCCCATTCTCCTTTGCCTCAGAAGAAGCTTCACCCCCTTTGTTCGAGACAGCTTTGCTATCTTCATTGACCTTGGCTGTGTTAGCTTGGTCTACGGGTGTCTGCGCGGCATTCCCTTTGCTGCTATCTTCGATTTTCACTTTGGCATTGACAGATATCAACTTACCAGCGTTGCCTCTCGTCATGGTGCCAGTTTCTTCAGGATTGACGACCATGGCCCNTCTCCTCTTGACTTTGACTTGAAGTTGCTTTCTCCTCTTTTACACTTGTAGCTTCTGTAGGTTTATTCTTGCTTTCATCTTTGTCATTGCTGGCAGTTTTTTCATCTGGGCGATCTTGAGGAGAGCTGCCAGCCTTCTGAGCATCGCTTGCCTTTTCGTCAGCCTTGCTCTTGGCCCCATTGTCACCTGACGTTGCTTGCTTCTCATTATCATTATCTGAGGGAGATTGTTTCGCATGTTCGTCCTTCGCTGGTTTAGCTTCGTTTCCTTGCTTCTGATTAGAATCATTCTCTACTTTCCTTCCTTCCTTCCCTTCGTCTGCTGTCTGTCCTGTTTCTTTGCCTTTTTCAGCTTGCTCCTTGGATTTATCCCCATCTTGCCTTGCTCCTTCTTCAGTGCTTTGAGGTCGGTTTGTGGCTTCTTTGCCTTCCTTAGCCGATACTCCTGCAGCAGGACGGTTGCTGATTTTCTCACCCTCATTCGTCTGCTTGGCGTTACTATCGTCTGAATTTTGTTTGCTGTTTTCATCTGCTGCTCCTGTCGCAGGACGATCACTAACTTTCTCACCACCATTCGTCTGCTTGGCGTTACTATCGTCTGAATTTTGTTTGCTGTTTTTATCTGCTGCTCCTGCCGCAGGACGATCACTAACTTTCTCACCACCATTCGTCTGCTTTGAGTTACTATCTCCTGAATTTTGATTACTGCTCTCTTTCTCGTTCCCTTTAGATGGCGCATTGTTTGCCGTTCGAGAGGGCTCGCTGACTTTGCTACCTGTGTCAGTTCCAACGTTGTTATCTGTTGGAGCCGCCTTAGCGTTCTGTGTTTCTTTCGTCTCTTTCACAGGTGCTTCTTTCCCATTCTCCTTTGCCTCAGAAGAAGCTTCACCCCCTTTGTTCGAGACAGCTTTGCTATCTTCATTGACCTTGGCTGTGTTAGCTTGGTCTACGGGTGTCTGCGCAGCATTCCCTTTGCTGCTATCTTCGATTTTCACTTTGGCATTGACGGATATCAACTTACCAGCGTTGCCTCTCGTCATGGTGCCAGTTTCTTCAGGATTGACGACCATGGCCCTGTTCAATGATTCAATATCGTCAGGATTTGGACCGATGGTCAGCTTTTCCGCCGATCCGCTACTAGGACCCATGAAATGGACGCCCCAGTCGACAATCTGTTTCTTGTGTCCATGTTCATTCACTGGCTTGTGAGCATGGAGTCGTTTGCGATATCGTGGATGTGAAACTGTGATAAATGTTGCAAATATAAGCCCTGATTATTATATATGAAAAACAACTTATATTTATACCAACATATACTTAGGCTGCACAATTGAAATCTGTTAACTTGGCTAATGCCCTCGCCTTAAATAAGATTCTTCAAAGCGCAGGGGTCCTTGTTCTGCCCCCCTGCATTTTTAACATCCCACGAGGCTCAATAGTCCAATTTTTATTCTATTTCTGACTGGAAATGTATCTGATTTCGACTGTACAGAAATAGAAAGTTTTATTTTCTGTGGAAGCGTTGTAGCCAAAATGTTAACGAAGACACAAAAAACATAATTATAAGTCTTGCTCATGGTTAGTTCACTAGAATCAGATGCGCCAAAGATTTGGTTACTAAAGTTTCTTTGTTCACAAATGTCCATGTCACACTCTATTGGTAGTTTTCCCGTAGGTTACATCAATGATTTGAAGTATAACTCAACGATACATTCGTCTCCTCAGCCAAACACATTTGATATCTGGTTAAAAGCGAAAAACTGTATGTACACTTCTAAAATTTGTAATAACTAATGAGGAAATACTGTTGAATTTAATTTGAATCTGGAAAAGTCTAATTTTAATCTAATTGCTATATTTATTGGATGTACATTGTACAGCATAATACAGTACAACTAATCACCCTCAAGTTGCAATACTAAAATAGCCAAATAGCACACTGGCAATGCTCAAACTATTAGAACTGAAAGTTAAGTTTCACTCAGCTTCCTTACTTGTAATTTGATAACCATAGAAAGGAACGCCTATTCTGCGCAATTACATAGCATCAGCCATACAACAGATGTAACTTTAATTAACCCTCAACATGCTACTAAAGGTCAATACCAAAGACAGTACCCGTTAACAATAACATGGGATGTAAAGTATACTCTCGAACATGTTCCAGATATTCCCACTGAACTGGTTTCAAACCAGGAAGATTTTCAATGGACTATAGACTCTGCATTTGCATTAAACTCCTTAAGATCTAACTTGTGCAAGTGTCAACCGTACCAATAGAATTTTAAAGTACAGCGTAACAGTACAATTACATGCTTAAATCGAGAAAATATTGGCTCAATTTGATCTTAAAATCTGTCGGATAACTTCACCAGTATCTTATATATGGTTATTGATGATAAATACGAAACCATAAGGATTGCCTGATGTTGTTTCTTTGACATAGCGTCCCACCTAGATTTGTAATTAACGCCGCCAGGATGGCCATCACAAGGCCACATCGCCACAACATCCCAGCAAATACCATGATCTTCTTTAAAAGACCAATAATTCTTATTCGATCTTCATTCCATAGTGTTTTACAGGGACATCTTTGGAAATTTCAAGGCCAGTCGTTGACAACGCTTTGGCTGTTTCTCGTGGGTTTTCAAACTCTGATTACGTCAACGAAGGTTTATGACCCTGAACAATGAAGCTACGACCTCAGGTCACGCGCTATTCCACAACGGCACCGAAGCTCGCCCAAAGATAATCTCAATGCATTATTAATTCGCTGAACTGGTCAGCCTCTGTCCTATTAAATGCTGTTCATTCACTACGAGGCTTTGAAAATCGCTGTAAGTAATGNGCAGCAAAGAGAATAATTTCTTACAAGATTTCATAAGCTGACGAAAACTAGGATCAAAACACGAGAGGCAATCTTGGTTGGGATTAAAGGTCTACAGTATTTCTTCTATAGAAAGTCAGTGTTTTTGTATTTTTCAAAATAATGTCGGTTACGTTTGGCTTAAATGTTTTTAGTTTTCGTCTACTGTTGTAAACAAGATTATAAATCACGCAACATTTATGTAAATTAGTGAACAAATAAAAGTCGAGATAATTTACTTTTCCGATAAAACTCAAAATTAATTAATTAATGAACATTCAATTGAATAACTATTTCTTTCTTTTAATTTTTTGATGAATGTTTCAGGAGAAATGTAGAAGTATTTTCGATCTCGCAAGTAGCGTCTTATCGCATTTTCACAATAATCCCTTCTAGTGGGTGTATTTTCACTGTCAGCGAAATGGGATAATTATTTTTATCCATACCTGAAATTCTGTAAATTGATCAAGTGAGCGTGTTAGTATGACTGTACCATCAGGTTTTCACGAATTCGAGCGCGTGTTTCGTGCGTCTATAGATCCGTGCCTGTGTTTTTCGTGCGTTGATGAGTTCCTAATGCGTGAGTGTTTATGTGCGTGTTTACTTGCCTTGGTCATTTCGTCTACGATGCCTAACGCATACGTACTTCCGTAGAACGTTGGGTCGCCCTTAGAGTTGTATCATTTCGTGAAGGGAACACTGGAGGACGTCTGTTTCTCCTCTATAGAATACGGGAAAAAATGAAACGTATGATGCAGTATAGTGTCTCCCTTTCATGCAATAGCCTCGTTTACAAAAACCATAATTCTGTGTTCTTTATTTGAACCGGTAAGAACTGCGTCATCATGACAGATGGACACATTTTTAGTCTGACTATTGTTTAAGCTGCTGGACGCAACAGCGGCACAGTGGATAGAGCTTTGAAGTACTGTTCCTTGCTAGTTGAGTGTTGATTATATCGCGATGGCTGATTATGATACCGTGCAGACTCGTTCGACGGCTTTTTTTCGTGGGCGGTTCAAGAGTTCGATCCGATGGCTACGAATTCGTATGATCGTTTCGTGAAATGGCAATCCGCATTTCAGAATTTCATGTTGGCAACGGATTTGTCGTTGTGCAACGAGGCCAAGAAACTCGCGGCTCCATATAACGCAGTTCGCACGGAAGAACTGTTCGTTTACAAAAGGTGTCCCAGAACGAATAGACAATACCTTGAATTCTATTGAGTCCGTCCTCAAGCCTCCAAGGAGAACCTCCAGTATCGTTGCAAGTTGCTCGACCTTAAGCAAAGGATGGACCAGTCAATCTACGAGTTCATGTAGGAACTCAGAGCCACGTATAATGAAATCGGTTATAAGGATAACATTGTAACCAGTGAATTGCTTACTTACGATCTCCTGCTAAGAAGGACACCGGAACTTTGGTTGCGCCAAGAGAGGAACGTGAAGAGAAAATAGAGAGAACGAGGATGATTGAGACTAAAAGAGCGACGACGAAGAAGACGAATAACCCCACATCTATATTTGGACGGAGGAATATTTCTCCTTTTCCGGGATTCGGCTTTCGCGTGAATGTGTTATGTATCCTCAATATTCTAATTAATGCTAGCGTCATTTCCTATCTACTCATGCCCATGGCAGTTATGAATTTATTCTTGTGGCATGTCATTTATAGTCGATTGAGCTGATGCTATTGTATCTTCTGTGGTTGTTGTCATGCTGCATATCTTGGTTATCCCGGTCGGCTTAGAGACGATGAGGTCGATCCGAGAAGACGGCAGACGCTTCCTATCAACCATCAGTACACGCCTCATCAAAGCTACCGGAGTGAAGCAATCGAGAACCTACCTTTTCCAGCGAATCAGCATGGCGATTCAACGGGAAAACGCAGATTGTGTCTTAGAAACAATTCCCTCAACCGTTACATTGGAAGAAATTTTTAATGTGTAAATACGTTAGCCAGGTTTAGTTTTATGTATCAGCGTCAAATAGAAAGCGCATTCTCTGTCCTCAGACAGAAGCACAGGAGAGCTTTTCCTCATGAATCCTATCTCAGTTGATTTTCCGATCCTTATTTATAGCACATGCAATAGGATAAATCGCTTCGCTGCCTTTTTTGGACAGAACGTAACAACCCGTTCCTATTCTTTACAATGCACCCATCAGCCTACATTCTCCACATACTGTGATTATGTACAGATGACAATGGTAAACCTATAAACAGACAGTCAGACTATAAGTACAAAGATTGTAGAGGCCCCGGGGGTGTAGTTCTGTTGATGTCCACTCTATACTTTCATGTAGAGGCTGGGGAGAGCGATCATTGCTTCTTATAGGTGAGGCCGGTGAAGCGTAGTTTGCGTTGCTGCACGATCGCAGACACCGATGACGTCATCTGCCGAAGTTCAATGGTTGTGATAATCAGAGCATGATGCAGAGGGTGGTCAAAGTTTTCAAACATTTGATTGATCTTCACTACCTAAAGGTTGCTGAATTCGACTTACAAAATCGACGCTAACTGACTTTCAAAATTTCTGAAATCTCAGAGATTCCTTTTCCAGTAGAACTACTTTACTGGAATACTATACTGCAGCCCGGATGCTTCATATTTTGGCTAAAGAGACAAGAAGAAATTAGGCTAATAAGGCCTTGGAAATACTACAGTTCTTTCGTTAATGAGCAAGCGGACTATTATGATTAGACACAAAAGAGTGCTACAAAACATTGTATGTAATCATAATTATAATTTCTGTGTCTGAAGTGCGTAATCTATTGATTAATAATAATTATTAAATGTAGCTAATTAATGTTTCTGTTTATACAAAATGCATCGTACTTTCGTTGTTAGGTTAGGAAGAATAGGCAAAATCAAGGATCGGTATTGGTCCTCTATCATAAACCATGCATCATAACGGGTTCGTGTGATCTTGATCGAATGACCTGTGAACTTGTTGCTTCAATAATTTACAAAATCAAATACATTGAACGCGAAAAAGCCGGAAAATGTTGGTATAATTGTTGCATTAATTCACAGCATCCGGCATGACTTTCAGTTGATTTGTCAGCGTTTGGATCCAACACGTGCTGTGAAATCAACGAGCAATATGCCTGGCATTTCAAAGGGTTTGACTTGGAAGAGTTCATTTTGCTCACTCCATCTTTACACTGCTCCGCCGATGCGTTGTCGTAGCACGATGCTTCAAGTTGTTCGAAGAACTCTTCGGTTTCTTTTGACCTTGCTGCGGAATTCGATGGCGAGAGAACAATCCTTCCAGAAACAAAGACAAAATTAATACCAAAATCAGAAATAAAATTAATCGAAATCGAATTCATATCAAATGAAACACTGTATAGAAGTGAACCATTAATTAATTTAATTTATTTAATTAACTTTGATCATTAATCATGAGAATAGGCCTGTTCTAATTGTTATATTTATTTGAAATTTGAAACGTATCAATGTTAGGTTTTTAATAATTTTGTTTTTTGTCAATAATTTTTAAGCTGAAAATATTGAATGAGAATACTGTAAATCCTATACTTTTCTACTTAACGTCTAGAAAGCAAACAATAAATTGGGGTCATCATAAGCACTTGGCTACAACGATATTTCTGAATTCTCTTTCTTTTACTGGATCTGTTTTGTAGCTATTGTCAACAAACAAGCTGAATAAAATTATTAAGAGTACCCTACCAAATTATAAAAATTATTGTCAACACCGCAAGTAGCGTCTCATCGCTGATTCACAAATTCTCCTTTCAAATTGGATATTTTCGCTGTTAACAAAATGTGATTTGTTTTATTCGTAACTGAGATTTTACGAAGTAATCAAGCGAGCGTGTTAGTGTGACTGTGTCATCAGGTTTTGATGAATTCGTGCATGCGTTTCGTGCGTCTATCGATCCGTGAGTTCGTGCGTTTTCGTGCGTTGATGAATTCCTGATGCGGGTGTGTTTATGTGTGTGTTCGCATGCCTCTGTCATTTCGTCTACGACGCCTAAGGCATACATACCTCCGTAGAATGTTGGGTCGCCCTTAGAGCCTGGCTCCCATACGTCCTGAGCCTGGAAATTGTGCTCGGTCCTGCTCCCTGGCAATTCACTCTCTTCGTTCGTCCCCCCTCTCCAAGAAAGCAGCTGAGCATCGCTTACAGGATGGGAGAAGTAGTTCACTTCGTAATTACCCTGGATTCTATTCACCGCGTTGTCGCTATTGCCAAAAACTGAGCCAGGTTGCGACGATTCAGCAAACCGAGGTTGACCTCGTTTCTGCAGGATGCCATTCAGCTCCCTAATCAGCTTTTGCAGTCTTACTTTCTGGCGTTGCTCTGTCGACTCTGCGAAATTAAAATGTGCACACCATTCAACTTCTTGTTATTTGTAGAAATATTTATTTTACGGAAATATTCAACGCTCAGAAAGACTGCTTTATTGTCAGTTCCTTTCAGTGAAGACCACGAAACTGTGTCTGTTGTAACGGTTTTATATCTTCTGCCGTACAGTGCGTTTGCAAATAAACACATCTCAGCCATGAATTTCTCTGCCGCAGATTGGATATTTTTAAATATTTTGGAGCGACAAGTTCAAGGCAGCTAGCATATGTCCCCATTCTCACGTTGAATGTGTAATTTGTCCGTCTTCTGTACACAACTGGCTTCTATCAATCTTTTCCCTCTTTATGCGATATTCTATATAACCGAATTATATGGTCAGATGCCATCTGTTGTAAGTTACCTTCTCTTTCATGGAATTCAAATGTCTCTCCATGGTTGTCTATTCATTTATTCTGACAAAGCTAGAAGTTTTTCTTCATTATCCAATCGAACAATCACCATAAGCTCGTGCACATTTACCCTGTCATGGCGTGAGGGCGATGCCGCTTATAGCCAAACAAATGCAGCCCAAATAATGAACCTCTGCCCCCTGCCATTCATGACATCAGGACATGGATTGGTTTGAAGTACAAACTCATCCATACTTTTTTCTATCATTGCTCGTGATTGTCAATTGAAGCTCGAAACCACGTGCCTGGAAACACTGGAAAGCCCGACAGACCGATATGCATCAGGACCGCACTTGGATCATTGAACGAATTTCGATGTGACATGAATGACTTGGAGGTATACGGTTGGCATGACAATGGGTGATGTATAAATGAATGATGTATTGTGGATGTGAATCTATAATTATTGAATGATGTAATACGTCTAGCCACTAATCACATCTAATTATACAATATTATAATTATGTCGCCCTGTGTTGCTTTACAAAGATAGGAAACTATGCTTCAATCTGGATGTTAGTTCACTGGAAGTTCATTGTCTATCAGCATTCTCTTGTAAGATTTAGCAGCAGTTTAATAGAATGTTTAAAGTGTTTTTAATCCGTGTAGCAAGATTCAAAGTAGTACGTGTACACAGTTACACACAATGCCACATTGAAAAGTGAATCCAGACGAGTATAATAGATTGGGGTCATGCAGTACTAGATGATTGTGTTAGAGATTTTTATATTTTTACTTACCTAGTTTAAATATAGCCATTCGATGTTTTAGCTTGCGTCGCTGTTCAGCTGCCAGCTGCCTGCGAAAGATAGTTCTTTCATAGATCGTCGATCGATGCGATGCTGAGGTTGCCCGCTCTGATGCAGATGCTTTCCTTATTCTTCTATGATGCTTCTTGGCCTTTTTATACTTTGAGAACGGGAGTTGGACATGCTTCCGTCTTCTGTGTCTATTTGCTTCCGTTCGTTTGACGAGACCTTCGAGGTTTTTTCCTCTTCGTCTGTACACTCCAGCTGGAGAGAAAGATCAATCAAATTGGAGCCGGAGGATATAACAGATTATCAAAATAGCAGAACAAACAATGATACGGAAAATAATAATGCATAAAGCTGAGACTTGATTTCCATTTGAAAATTGTTGTGATTACTGCAGAATACCTTCCGTCGACCAAACGGCCTGGGGATAAGTAAGCCTCTCGTTTGCGCTGCGGCGCATACTCTTTGGCCTCCCTCTGAGACGATTAGCCCTGTCGTAGGGTGTGAGTGTCTTGCCTTGAAGACTTCCACGGAGTGAATCTATATCGGCCATGTCTTCAGGGAAGATTGAATCGATGTAAAGCGAAGAGATCCGATCAACTCCTTTGCTGCTTGGTGCTCTTTTGAGTGACGTATCCATGGAGATGTCATGGTCAGGTACCTTACTCTTCCAATCGAATTGTGTCGAATAGCCAACGTCCATCAGTTGTTCGTTTGAGGCCTCTTTGCGCCTGAATGAATTTGGACGTGACCGTCCCTGGTGCCTGCTCCTAGCTTCCACTTGACCAGCATTCATCTCTGGATAATTCTGCGATTTGTCTTCCTGTTCCCTGGACGATGAAGTCATTTCGGCACGTGTCATTTCTGGCGAAGGCACAATGCTGTTATCCATCAGAGGATTAAGCCTTGAATAGCCACCTTTATCCGCAGTGCCACTCATACGCCCTCGCGATGAAGATTGTTTTGAGTTGGACTCACGAAAACTAGGATTATGAAGTCCGTCGATGTTTTCCGGTCTGCCTTTCTCTTCCATCACCAGGCGTGAGCTGGACGTTGATGTCGTCTGGCGGTGACCTCTTCCCCTCGGATGTAGACTTCCCACTTCACTCTTCTGGTAAACATTGATTGGTGGAAGGGAGCGATCAGGAGTCAGGGATCCCATGGGGGTAGACATCATATTGTCCCTTGAGGCGCCTTCCTCCATTTCAGGAGCTTTCGAGAAAAACTGAGGCATTGGTTCGTTCCTTTCAAACTGAGGAGGTGGGGGGCCATCACTACCTCGAAAGTCTGCCATTGGTCCTCTTGTTTCTGCTTCCGGTGGCAACCCCATGCCTTCGTCAGGGGGGCCTTCGTTCCTAGGTCCATCTTCCTGATCCAACATGGGAGGTCCTTCTCTTTCCGCTGGGCCTCTCTGCATCTCCTCCATCGGAGGGGGACCGTTGTCCTCTGGCGTTGGCATACCCCTGCCTGGAAATTGCCCTGGGACATCCTGGTTGACCAAGCCACCTCCGCCAGGCATAGATACTGGATTAGCTATGAACTGGCTGTCAATCGGTTGATGGTTTTGAGAAATCGGGACGCCATTATGGAACATCATGTTTGGTCGAAAGTTCTGCTGTAAGTTCATTGGTCCACCCGACATTCGATTGACGATGCCTTGTAGGTCTGGCTGGAGGCCATGATCCATGCCGGGAATGTTTCCATTGAAATTCTGAGCCATTGGTTTCTGATTACTGTTATCGCCTCCTGGTTCGTTTGGTTGTCCTCTCCCGTGGAGGGAACCTAACATCTTGTGAAGATTCTTGATGGATTGAGACATGTCCTGGTTTCCGCTGACAAAGTCATTCATCATCTCAAGAGCTTTGTCGGGAGATATCACCCCCTTGTTCAGATCAGCCATCACTTCATTGGCAACAGGGCTCACTGGTGGTCCTTTGTCAGAGTCAGGATTCACTGCCTCAGGCGCCCCTAGCGAAGAAAGAAAGTAGTATTTCGGGATGCACGATCAAATTCCTAATCTATAATAACAAAGTCGATATTACTATGCTTGGTCGCTGATTATAACATCATTGATGCCTTTGATCCTTAACTATTCGGCAAACTGGCTCAGCTATTGCATGCCTTTGATCCTTAACTATTCGGCAAACAGGCTCAGCTATTGTACCTCTGAGGAAGTACACATTGGTGGGCAAAGATCCGTAAAGGCGTCTTGGAATCTCAATCAGTTCCTTCTTGCTAGGTCTTATTGGAGATCAGTACAGAAGGTGCGACTCTGGCAGCATCCTAGCAACGAGGTCACTCTGGGTCAAGCTCAGTAGGTGAACTTTACTACTGCGTTTCCTATAGCAAATTAATGTTTCAATCATTATAAAGCACTATTGGTGAGACGTAAGATGTTCTTAGGTGGCTATTGCTACAATGGTTCATTTCATCGTATAGCTGTTTAAGCACTTCTCAGCAGTTTGATCCACGACTCGATAGGATTATGTCTGTTTAATGAAGCAATTACTACTGGTGTAATTTTTAAGCTCAAAAGCAATCTCTCTGAATTTTACAGACTTGCAACGCATACATTGGACTTCTATAAGACTTGATAACTCATAAACCCCAGTTATGCTGTTCTCATTTCCGCCCCTTGCTATTCCAGTCATGACAACCGAAAGTGACATTTAGAATGGATAAGGTGGTGGACGTATTGTAATTTCTACCTGCATTTGGTGCCATTTGGGGCTCCATTGGCCGATCTCCAACGGCCGAAGACCTAGAGGAGCCTTGAGACATACTTTGATCTAAAAAATAAAACTCCGAATCATGCAAAATCATGTGCTACAGTTCCGCCTTATACTTGCTTCCGGCGGTGTGAGTTAATTGCTGTCGGTTAATTAACTTGATACAGCACTCCTGATAATAACGTACCAAGATCACTTGCTCGGACGATGCCCTGATCTGATTGGTCCATGGTTGGTGCAGATGGACTGCCAACAGGAAGTACGGAGCTCTCGAGGGCTTGGTCTATAACGAGATGAAAACAAGAACTTAGATGAAATTATCTGGCATGGATATTTGATAGAATAATAGAAAATACTCTTCTTAATATTTTTTGGGGTACATTCCAGAGCTCTGAAGAACAAAACGAGATCTGTATTATTTAGTTTTTTAAGTAGTTATAATTTTAGCATGTTAATTAGTTTTTAGTTTCAACATGTATATAGGTTTTTTTCTTAATTGAACGAGTCAGATTCAGTAATGTTTCGGCTTTTACCAAATCGAGAAATCAAGTGCTCATCATCAGGATGAAGATGTGTGATCAGATATATAAAATAATAAATGCAGTGCTGTCATTGAAAGGATTAAAGATTGTTTGATTCTATGTAAGCTACGAATCTTGACTGAATTTGGGTTTGTTATGCTAATCATTGACCTGGCGCTCAGATTGCTTGCTATTTAAAATATTTATACCAAGGTGAATAAGAAGAGTCAGAATTATAATACAGTAGAAGGGCTATCATAAACTAC
This sequence comes from Calvadosia cruxmelitensis, assembly GCA_900245855.1. NCBI lineage: Eukaryota > Metazoa > Cnidaria > Staurozoa > Stauromedusae > Kishinouyeidae > Calvadosia > Calvadosia cruxmelitensis. The sequence continues at coordinate 118,701 of OFHS01000004.1, read as the reverse complement.
ATAATTATCACTACGATACTTTGATCAATCAGTGATACTGCTGATTGGTAATAGTCTGAAGGGAAGGCAACATGAGTAGCAAATTAGAAATGGCTCTTTCGTTTACTTACTGTACATGACTGGATCGATCTCTTGTGTCTGTTCGTTTTGATCCATATCTCCAACCCCTGGATCGGGGCCTCCTCCTCCACCTCCCCCACCACCACCACCGCCACCACCTCCCATTCCTCCACCCATACCTCCACCCATACCTCCACTCATCCCTCCACTCATCCCTCGTCCATTTCCACCACCAATCCCTTGACCCATGCCCTGATTGCCTCTCATTCCTCCCCCAAATGAACCCCCACCTGGCGCCATCTGACTCCCCATATTTCTTGAGTAGGGGTCCATTGAAGGTAATTCAGGACGTTCTTGTAAGCCTTTCTGCATTCCCTCAGTCACTTCACCGTTCGTAATTTGTGGAGGACCGGAGTTAGGGGGTGGAAACATCGTAACTGGGAAAGAGTTTTGCTGCTGTGGAGACGATCCACCTGGTCCAGACGGGCCATTGGAAGACCCACCCTTTTGATTGGATGACCCTGGGGCAAGAGACTTCTCCCTATCGACTGCTGTCACTGTTATATTTCCAAGAGGCTCTTTTATTGCTGAAAAACACGAAGACAGAGAACTATACTGAGAATGCTTCTCAATGAATGCTACCCATACTTGTCCTTCACCACGAGCGAAGAAAAATAGACTCCTAATGGTAAATTTCAGTTCAATAAGAACTTTCCTTACGTTTTCCATCTTTGTCAGCCAATACTGTCATTTTGAAGGGTGTCACGACTCCGCTTGCGTTATTCACTACGTTGCCAACGACAGTCTGAAATAAAATGAAAGCGAATGGCTTATGGATCTGGGGTTTTATCGAGTTAAGTAGTAATTCGGTAAGACATTGTCAGCTTCTATATAAGTATATATGACCTTGCTTTGACATCAACGTGCTTGGATTTCAATGGATGAACTCAGTCAAAGTAGTCGCACTTGTAGATGTATACCACACATTAAGAATAGAAGGTAAATCTTTGCTGCCTATTTTCCGACATACTCAGAACCGCTCAGAACCAGTCCTTCTTTGTATATTAGGTAATCTGGAAAATTCGTATCTAATTTGTGCTCCCTCCAGATGCGCCTCGAAAATATTGGAAACGTCCGAAGAGAGTAAATTTGGTGCCTGAAATGTACCGGAAATGAATTTTAAATTATGTGTTTCAGATGGACATATAGTTCTGGTTTCTTTTGTAACATTGATTCCTAGTAATTGTAAGTTCATGTAGTGTACAAATACATCAAGGTTATCAGTTGTCTAAATCTATGCAATGGCTTCATTTATCATATTAAATACTAAACAATTCAAACAATGTGTTAACCTTAATTCATTTTTAAATCAATTGAATAGGCTACCTGTAATTCCGGTGGTTTCTGTGGCATGATGGAGGCAGGAGGCGAGGACGCGGGCTTACCACTGTCAACGGAAGATGCATTGTTTACGGTCGATATATTGTGCTTTTGTGTGACAAGGGACACCCTCGGCTTGGAGTCCTCTGCCACAAACTCAACTTTGATGATGTCAGTGTCTCCTGTATTGTTTGCTCCAGGCCCTTTGCTATTTACGGAGGGGTCATTTGTGACGACGGTTGCTGGTTGAGATTTTGCCACAGGATCAGTAAATAAATCATCACTTAACGTTCCGGAGCGAGTCACTGTTTTGGAAGGGGAAGAGTTCTCTGCTGTTGATCTTTGTTCTTTCTTCGGCTCTGGGTCTTTAGCGGCCCCACCTGTTGGGATCATTCCCGCCGTCTTCTCTTCGGTCCCAGGGGACACAGTGAACGCTGGCTGCTTGCCGATCGATCCCGATATCTGATATGTCTTACCTCCTGGTATGACTACTTTAAAACTAGAAATATTGACTAGATTCATAGATGTTGCGGAGCTGTTTGTCAGCTTTGCCATATCGATGACGGTATCGTTGTCCTTGGCTTTCGATCCTTTGAATTCGTTCGTGTCTCGCAGCTTCCCGTCGGACGAATGGTAGATTCCCCGTTGGTCCATCTCCTGTTCCCATGGAAACAAATTGAATCCAGGTTGTATGGAATCCTCTGGGTTGTACTGCTCTCCTTCGACGTCGAATTCCGGGTGATGGGGCTCTGAGCTGTGATCAGAACTAGAGGGACCCTCTCCCCCGAACATCTTCCCACTTGTTCCCTGCTGTCTCTTGAAACCTTTCACGATTGCATGCGAAGTGTAGGGACCATAGTCTTTGGATGATGTAAGCATATGACGCAAATTGTCCAATCCAATGCCCCGCGCTTCCTCTTGTTTCAGATTAATGATCTTTCGCTTGATGAAAGCTGGAATTGAGATTGCGTGGATGTATTTATTTCAAGCATTTATAACATGGCTTCTATCCGGCTAGACGTACATTGGAAGCATGTAAAATGTCCTATTTTAAAGTGAAATTCTTAATTCAAATGAATATTTCACTATAGACGAACCCGCCTTAAGCGATCGTTTAAGCGAACAATAAAACTTGGCCTCTTAACACAGATGGCCATTTAACACAGGTTGGGCTGAACAATGCAACAATTACTTGTCCGCTCCACAAATCAAAGACTCAAGCTCCTTTTGAAGACTTACGCCTTATTGTGGGAAGGTTGCTGCACGAGGTATCAGACGCATTCGTCTAATGATGTCTGGGATATCATCATCACCATCATTCGATTTTTGTTTCGAGGGTAGCTCACTCAGTATAGCTAAAAGATTGTCTGCCCTGCGGCCCAGGAATATATCTTTTTCTAAGGAGTGGAAGAATACTAATCTATGAAAATATAATTTCTCTGGAATATTTACCTCGCTGACGTCTTGTTTTGGCTATCCGTAGGTAAGGTTTTGTGATGGGGAATACTCGAATGCCGCCTGGCAACACAACTCCAACTGACAGTGAATCGTCGTTCTTGCCTTGTTTCCCAATCGCTTCAAGATAGTACATGCGATCGGCTTTCAACTTCAAAGGGTGAGACTCTTGATCTGGAAATCTAGAAAGAACATCAATCCATCACTTAGTTTTGGGTTGCTCTAGCAAGTGCTCTCCTTCGGGTGAGGAATGACGGTTTTAAGTGCATTTCCTTTGTTGTAGATTTGACAATAGACCTTTTTCACGAGCTACCATTTTGGAAAAAGCAAGTGCATTATGGGGAAGGTTGATGTCTCTGATTTCGGAATATGGAGAAA
>OFHS01000004.1:74846-115358 GCA_900245855.1 Calvadosia cruxmelitensis | reverse complement strand
GGGTCAGAAACCCAGTTTCTTTGCTGCTTCAGGCACTCAACATGCCCCACAATGCACTGGTTTTCCCCATAATGGTAGCTCGTGAAAAAGGTCTATTTGGTCGACGTAAAGCTGCAAGCATCGAGGCAACCGTTTTCTATCATTATTTGAAGCCGGTCTCATGGTAGCATCGAATATCATACTTCTGCAGTCAGGTGATGTTTGTCAAAACCGTTGTCTTGCTTATTGTTGCAGTTTCGAAGCAAGTGACGTTACGAACTCTTCGAATATTCTCGTCATGATCTCGAACCGCTTCTACCGAAATTATTCACAGCGTCCTGCAAGATCATCGAAGCGCACCCTTGTTCGCAATCCTAGCACCAAGGAACAAGGTCCCAGGAGACATCAATGATTGTGCTAATTGAACGCAAGATCCATTAGGAACAAATCGGCAGATTTCTGTTGCTATGCTCCTTGAATTGGAGCCGATATCTTTGCAATCACAGAGACTTGGTTCACTCAACTACGGTTTACTGAAATGGATTTGGCTCAAAGAGCGGAATTAACGCAACCGCAGGATGTTTTCTGCTATAGACCACAATCGTCACGGCCGATCGGGAGGCGGAATGGCATTGATATTCAAGGACAGCGGACAACCTATTTATTTTATTAATTAGTTTAAATTGAATTTATTTCATTCCGATTGCAATTAGCTCATTTTCTTAGGGTTTGGAGCTTGCTCGTGTGCTTGTCATTAATTGTAAAGCGCTTTTGATCTATTATTGTAAAAAGCGCTATTATTATAAGAAATATATCATTATCATATGCTCATAACAAACCATCCTCTATTTACCCGTTCATAGTATATCAAAGAGAAATCCACACACAAAGAAAATTGTTCAATAAATAGCCAACAATAGTTAACCAATAGGAGCAGCTTTTATAAAATCATGCTGTTGAATTTTCGTTACTCTCCCGAGTCCCCACACACGTGCATCTATTCGAATTTCATGAAATTCCATATAAACTGACCTTAGGAAATCGTTGCGTTTTGAGGCTTCTCCTTGCGTTATGATTTTGTTGTCTTCGCCAGCAGTACCATCCAACCCAATAAAAACCTCACACGCTTCATCACAGCTGCTGAAAAAGGTGTAATTCCCGGTCTTAGGAGCTATGAAATATCCTTTTATCCTTTGGGCGTGATTTCCTCCTTTGTTAGATGGAGAATCAAAATCCTCCAAGACCGACATAGTTGTTGGTTTGTTTGGAAAACGAGGGTCGGCAAGGAGGTTTTGTATGGAGTCCCCATTGATGCCATCCCAAACCTCACGAACGACGCCGCTTGAAGAAACGATACCTGGATGAAAATGCAAAATGGCAACCATGAAGGATGAAATTGCCAAGTGGAATTTGTCGTTCACCTTATGATATTCTGTGTGAATGTTTGCTTGTAATATAATTGAAACACAAACATAGTCATCAGTGCCATTGACTTGGGGTCAATTCTTTGCTTCGGCATTATCTTTAGGGAGAACAGCGAAGAGGAAACAGACTTTTTGATACTCTCAGCAAGAGAAAAAAAGAAAGTACGCTTCTAGGAAAGGGTCTCAGAAAATCACTGAGGAGAGTAAAATACTGTCAATATACAATAAGTCTTTCGTGCAGTACCCAACCAAACAGCACGACCTATAATACTTTCAACTTTAATAGTTTTTCCACAAAGATCAGGAGCTGATAACATAACTTGAATGATGGTGGTTTGTTTATTGATTCTGCAAAGTATCTACTTGCAATCTAATAACTAACTACAGCCCTCCATCATAACAAACCACTATATACGTTTAAAATCATATATATGCAATTTCTATAGCCGTGCATTACATTGTATTAAATGTATCGATCCAGATTGGTTGGTCCTTTCAATATCGCGTAGATATTTATATTATTATCAAAACTAGACTTCTTTTATCATAACATCTGAAAGATTCTCTCTGATTCTACATGTGCGATATATTTATTGTACTGTACAGTTGAGGTATATTCTAATATTTGGCTCCATATACTACTTACCAGCTTCTTCTGCGGATAGAAATCCAAACGAAACGAAGATTAAAATAATATGTAAATAAGTCCTACATCCGGAAGTCCACTTCATTTCCTACAATGATCCTTTGCGGCGATTCAGGCCTCTCTTGGCCACAAGCGACCATATTACATCGCTTTAGTTAAAAAATCAACAAAAATAGGAACATAAATGCTTTCGATAATATAAGATGGATTTTTGTTGCAGGAAAAGGTTCCCTCGACGAAAGCGATGACTGAATGAGATCAAATTCATGCTGGAGTTACTCCTTGTTGATTGGTCGACACTTGAATTGCTTGCAGAGTTCAACGCACAGTCTGTAAACAACAGGTCTGCTCTCTACAGGGAACATTAATTACTTTCACCAAAATCATCTTTGGCTGCAAGGATGAACTTGAAGAAGTTGCAAGTTTACTACGGTATAAGTGGCTGATAAAATCTAAAAATGTTACACAGAAGAGATATGGCTCCATTCAATAAGAAAGCGCTTTGCTGGATTTGTTTGGAAAGTTCTCGAATCAGAGCAAAAATGCATTGTTATTTTTTATGGAATTTTGCTGACATCATGAATCTCTCTAAACTTCAGATTCAATACTATCTGAACGATTTAAATCCCTTCTTGTGAAAATCAATCTTGTGGACGATCGAACTGAATTTGCATGGAGATGTTTAAGTCTCTGTTATGTTCAAATGAACTGACTTTTCAACCAACGCCAAAGCTAAATGAAATGTAAAGGACTTTCTGCAAATCGTGCAACGCAATCAACCCCCAGATGACCGATGTTTTCCCGCGTAAAGAAACGACTCGATTTTTATAGGGCTTCTAGTGAAGGAGACGACATTCGCAACTATGTTTCTAAAATCATCATCGGTTTGCCCTGCACCACCTGTTTCATTGATATTGTAAATCTACTCACATTTCAAGCAATAGTTCGTGTATCAAAAGTCATATAATTATTATCTTTTACCCCGAAGAAGAGCATAAATCGAAGGTTTTTCAGCAATTATACGAATTTGTTATCATGCTTGAACACAGTTCAAAAATCAACAAGCAATGGAATTATGTTTATCACGGTACGTTACCATGTGTATAAACTGGTGTTCTTCGGCACATCAAAGCTCTATATTTCTGTTGAATTTGCGGATGGGTCTTACAAACTACGCATAGCGATTCCACGTTCAGTGGGATAACAGATTTAGGAAAGGTAAACGAACAAGAAAAGGCAATACTTTGTAGAAAAATATTTTATTGCGCATTGCTACAATACATAGTTTTGTTGAAACTACTCGTTGCGATCTCAAACAATAGATATTCGGGTAGGAAAAGTAACATATTGTTGCCAGTTTTACCTCATCTTATTGATGCTAGTTTACAATGATTTAATCAAGTAAATTTTGTATTCTTGTCAACGTGTTATGAAATTATAAGATTTGATATATGAATACAGTGAGAAAGAAGCATAATCTTGGAAATCTGTAAGAAAATGCATAAGTCATAATTGTACTAAAATTATAAATAATTATCCTGCTAGAGCATGTTGACTTGATTTAATTTTGAGAATGCTAATAAATGTCTATGGTCTGTCTTTCAATTTCACGTGACGATAGAGGATGCCCCGTTCTGTTGCTTGGACTGGATGCTGTTTATCCTTCAGTCGTCTCATATACTTGCGTTGGGTTGGCCTACAGAAAACAAAACAACAATTAAACTCTGCGTTTCCTACAAGATGTCACACAATTAGCCTAATAATTAGCCAGAAGGCTAGCAAGAATAGATGATTGCTGATAACTGATCTTGCGAAATTGTTTGTGGAGATGGAAATAATGTTCAGCTCAATCTCCGTCTCGACCTTCAGAACCAATCTTTCTTTTTCATATCAATCTTTCCAACCCTAATTTTCTTCTGTTATATGGTTAACTTAACCATGGATTACAAGCATGACAATGCATTGATATTCTATTTGTTCATCCTATCTTTGCTTCTGATGGTTAAAAACGTAAATGGTCCAATTCTCATCGTTCTTACCCGTCACTGACTTCGTCATCCTGCGGGGTAATCACTCTTGCGTGGGGATGCAGATAGGTCACCTTGTTCGTGACCTTCTTAACAACACTCGTCTGGGTCAAGACAGTTCCATCTTTGTTTGGGAAGTATTGGACGTGAACAGGGCCTTGCTCTCTTTCAGTGAAGCTACTGACTACCGGTTTCACATCGCGTTGATCGTTGGAATTTTCATCGAATTGAATCTTGATCAGATCAGGTTTCGACGCGCTCTTTCCAGGCCACACGCTGTCGTGATGGACAAATTCCTTCAAGAACACGTTGGGTGGCGAATTAATTGCTGGGGTATTTGGCGTAGTGTCCAAATTTATTGGTACCTTTCCCTGTACGAGTGCCAAACCTTTCTCAAAATTTTCTTGGTCTTTGCTTGGCTGATCGTTATTCGCTTGTTTGACATCAACAGTTGACTGTTCTTTCTTTGTGTTCCTGTGGTGAGAATTGAGTTGTGCTTCTGGGGACTTTGGAGCTAAATCATTTCCAGCGTTTTTTCCTGGCTTCAAGGTACCAGCGTCTTCCTTGCTGTCAACATAGATTTCATTCTTTTCAGTGCCACGATCACTTTCACTTGGCATGACTCCACCCTTGTTGAAGCCACTTGGGCTGTGATCGAGTTTAGCTGCGTTTGGCTTGACATCTGAAGAGCCTTGCAGAAGTTCTTGATGATGCTCGATCAAATCGTTGACTTTTTCTAGATCCGGCCAATCCTTGCCATGAAATTGAGGCTTGAGGTCATGAAGGTCACCATTATTATTATTGTTGTTGTTGTTGTTGTTGTTGTTGTTGTTGTTGTTGTTGTTGTTGTTGTTGTTGTTGTTGTTGTTGTCATTGATAGCGTGTGAATTTGTACCACTTGTGAAATCAATTGTACCATGATCTGACTTTGGGGCAGACTTCATGGAATCTTCGCGTTCCATGGGAGTGTTCGCTTTCCCATTATGTATGGACTGATCCAAAGTAGAATCGAAATTCGGAGTAATTTTTTTCGCCTCGAAATCAGAAATAGGAGACTCGTTTCCATTCTTATGGTAATCACTGTGTTTAGTATCATCATCATTACTGCTGCTTCTGTGAACTTCATGCGTGTCGTGGCCACCATCTTTATTGTGATTGTGATAGCTGTGGTCCTGCGTGGTCTGGTTGTCTTCCATGTGGGTGCTGTGACGTCCATCGTCCGACCCAAACGTCATCGTGATGCCTTCATCCTCGGATTCATCTCCATGGTGATGCTCTCCACTGTCGTGCTGCTGCTCTGTGGGTATCGCGGGCATATTTGACACTTCTGAACTCGTGCTGATGTGATGGGCATGTTGAGTGACTTCTTCGTGATTGCCTTCGTTGTTGCTGTATGATTTGCTTCCTTGCGTCGGGCCATTCGTTTGATTGTTGTCGGCTGTGTCTTGCGTATGACTATCGTACCTGCTGTCATAGCTGCCACTCAAGCGTGGGTTTTTGTTGTCTTTGCTGTCATAGTTGTTGTTGTTGTTGCTTTTGCTGTCATAGTTGTTGTTGGTGTTGCCTTTGCTGTTATTGTTGTTGTTTCTGCTATCATTGCTGTTGTTGTTGTTGCTGTTGTCGTCGTTGTCGCTACCACTGTTGCTGTTTCTGTCATTGTATTCGCTGTCAGATCTTCCATTGTTTCCTGCATTTTCATCTGAGTGCATTTCATGTTGATTACTTCCGTTGGAAGGGTGATAAGCTCCATTGGAGTCTTTCTCGTGGTAAGGCGCGCTGTTGGAGCTGCCTCGTTCCTTCCAATCGCCCCCATCGTTTAGGCGCAGTGCGTTGTTTCCCATTGGCTGGCCTCTAGCGCCCATCTCTTTGTCTTTGGCATTCACTCTGCCATTGCCATGCTTGTTCTCGTTGTCGACGTATTTATCTCTCATCGACTGAAGAACATTGCTAAAATAGTCGATCAAGAGATCGCTCTGAGGAGACGACTTCGCTTTCAATGCTTTGATGTTCTGCACGATCTTCATGATGAACGGGTCGTCTTCAGCAGTTCGTTCACGTGGTCTCGCTGTCTCTTCAGCTTTCATTTCTACCGCCAGCGCTTTCTGTTGGGGACTGTACTCACTTCTGCTCTCCACCAAATCGAGCTGTCTGTCTTGAGGTTGCTTTGCAAATGTGGCTGTATCGATGTCAGTGTAATCTCCTTTCAGTTTACTGTCGTGTTTTACATCCAAAATATCCCCTTTCCCTGGAGATATATCGTTACTAGGCGCTGTTCTTGATTCACTTGGCAATGATTCTTTGAGAGGATGTGTCATGCTATCAAGATGTTTTTCATCAACCGCTTGCAGCTCTTTCGAGTTTTCTTGATTCGAGTTTGCAGTGACCGGATCTTGCAAAGCTTCATGGGACGTGGTCTCGTTTTTGATCTCAGACGACTCGGTTGCCTGTGAACTGACATTCCTATGGTTAGTTTCTTGCCTTGTCTCGTGGTTTGGTTCTGATGTGACTTTGGTTGATAATAGCTCCGCACTGGCTACAGCTTGAGCTGCCTTCTCTGCGGATCCTTTGTTCTGCAGGTACTTGACCAGGGCTGAGATCACAGTTGAGGGTAAAGGAGCAGACGTAGCACTCGAGTTGTTTAGATTCCCGCCTGAATAATCTGCTTTCAGATCAGATGTTTCATTCGAAGTGATATTCTTTGTCGTAATCTTTTGAGGTGAGAGCTCTGGGAAGTCGTTCTCTGTACTTTTAGTTTTCCTGTTCTCTTTTTCCTTCGCATCTTCCATACTGATAATCTGTTGCCCGCTGGCGTCAGAACCAGATTGCTTTTCGTGCTGCTGTGAGCTTTCCATGTCCGCTTTTCCAGCTCCATTTTGATGTTGTTCGTGTAAAACTTCAGTGCCATTTTCAGCATCTGTCTTGGTTTCAAGTGAGTCTTCATTCTCCGTTAGATCAGGCACAAATATATTGATACCCGGCTCCGTTGAATCCGTATCTGAAAACTGCAATCCGTTAACATCCACTTTGGTTCTCTCTGACCCTGCAGACGGATTACTACCATCGTTAATAAACGGAATGTCCACTTCTGTGGCATTGTTGTGACCCTTCGTTGCAAGGTCTTTCATAAACTCTCTGATTTCTTTCAGTTTAACATACAATCCATCGATGTTAGTGAGATCATCTTTTTTGCTACCAACCAGATACGTGCGGTTTTCAGCAGCAAGGCTAGAACCTGTTGGGAGGAACCATGCAAGAGTTTTAAGTTTTTCAATAGGAACAGTAACAAACATTTGCGGAAGAAGGTGTTAGTGTCTTCGTGAGGGCTGATGTTATTTTTATTATCAGCTTAGTTATATATAATAATCTAATAATGGACTGTATGGTACAGTTAGTTGTTACCTTGGAAGTTGAATAAATTCAGCGTTTGCAGAATGGATGTGATCTAAAAGAGGTAGCATGTCTAAGGCTATACGATGTGTGATGAATGAACGTATGCACGGAAAATTTAGCTATACCATTCAATCGGTCGCCAGTCAGGGAGTATCACTGTGTAGAGACGTAAATGTCTATAATTGATTGTTCAATGAAGATAACCTAATAAAGTTACGATAACGTTTCTTATTTTGCATCTTAGACAACTTAAACCACATGAGATTATATACAACAAATATATGTATTCAATTGGGATGGGAGTCAACCACGCTACCCTTTCCAACCAAACATTCTAGCTGCAAGGCCATATACAGACACAGCAGCCCTTATATGGGTGATCACTAATTTTCAGGCTACCGTTAGCTGGCTTCAATTGTTGCTCTGTCGTTGTATTCGAAGGAACTGCTTTGGATCGCAGATATTTCTTTGGAATTGGAAACAGTTTAGTGTCGTCAGGCAGAATGGCACCAACCGAGAGGTAGCCAATGCTGTGCAGGAAGAACCCATCGGCTGAGATGTGGTAGGATTTCCCACGCTCCAAATAAACTGTGTGCGATGCTTGCTCTGGGAATCTGTGTTGAACAAAATGAAACAGATGCAAGTATTCTTTTAAAATAAAACTATTTTTAATTTGCAATTAGAAGTATTATAGATATCTAGTAAGTAAAATAAGTTATCCGTAGATACTTATTGATATTTTGGATTTGTAATAATAAATCACTTATCGTAAAAGCAATTAAGTATTATAATTCTACGTGTATTCAAGTTGAAACTCAAAGCTCGATTAATATGATTGATAAGGCTCCTCACTCTTTCGGAACTCTACATGCGATCTAAATGCTTAACAGGAGATGATGATGATGATGATGATGTAATTTATTTTCCTTCTCGTATTCTACTACATACAATATCAGGGATAAGAAGTATGCAGTTACCTAAAAGATATGTTTTACAGGATCCCGAGATAACTCCATTAAAGTAAGATAAAAACGTAAACTGCGAATAAATATGTGATTAGATGATTAGGAGATGGCGAAAGATCAACGTATGATGATAGGTTCGTTGATAAATATAGGAATATCGATTTGACTTTCTTTGGTGTTACTTTGTCAGGCGCATCTGACTGTGATTTATCGTGCATAGTTTATGTACTAAGTGAAAAATGTCTATAATGGTCACCTTGGGACCTGAGGAAAATGACCTTTATAGACAGATTGCTTTTCTGTCCAGGTTGCTTTCTATAGAAAGTGCCATTTGGGTTACGAAGAGTGGCCTTTATACACATGTGGTTGCTCTGCAGAGGTGGCCACTAATACAGGTTTGACTGTAGTAAGTGCATTAAGAGGAAGAGAGACGGCATCTTCATGTAGAGGACCGTCTATATTATTATTACGCTGATAATAATTATGCTTGTGTGTTTCGAGAAACGTCAGAGTTTTTGGAAGGGCTCCAACATCCTGGGTGCGTCACCTCTCTGACTATCAGAATTACAACAAAAGGTATACAGTAGAACAAGAAATATTTCGACTTTCTCACGTCGTTGAACACGATCAATCTCTTCCCTAAAATAAAGAGGAATTCTTTGGTTGTTGTTACAAATACTTTGGAGGCTTTTGCTGCTATAAGTCAGATACTATAGAACTTTAATTCAATGAATAACAGTTCGTACCCTCGTGGTTGAATGGTGAGAAACAGCAATAACTCAAAAAGCGATCAAGTGATAGCCGCGTATACTATAGCCATGGAAAATATAACAAGCCGCTTTATAACACCAAACAGTTTTGTTTTCAACTTGCTCATGCCTTTTTCAGAGAACAAGAATTCGCTTTCAAAATAACACCAACGTAAGGTGAATACGGGGAGTTTTCATGAGGGACAACCACCGTGTCATACACATCGTCCAAAGAGAGCTGGGAATGGGCGGGGCTATGACAATACGCAACACGAATATGATGTATATCATTACCATTCCACGTTACTGCCTGAATCTACAAAACGTGCGTCAGATTAAACTAAATGGTTTAACGCAGTTTTCCTTGATTTTACTTATTAATTTGTGAATAATCCCTGTATGTAACACCTGCAATATATTGATACTTACTGATTCTATAGCTAGCTTGCCAGTAAGCAATGCATATTGTAATTTCTTCGTATTTATTCATCATTTTATGGCTTCTGTACCTGCCTACTAAAAATCACGTTAACGAGTTGGCTCCCTAATGGAAGAATAAAGATTTGTTTGCTACAACAGGAAGTAACCTTTGAAAATCGTTGTGTTTCGTTGCGAGGCTTTGGCTGATGATTTTCGTCGGTTTCTGATTGGCTCCCGTCAGTGCAAGGTACACAAAGCAGCGGCCGTTGCAGCTACTATAGAACTTATATTCACCAGTTTGTGGCGCGATGAAGTAGCCACTGACGTGCTGAACACCAATCGGATGGAGAACTTTTACATCGAAGTCATTAGTGTGATGGGTCTTGATCTCGATGTCCCCAATTTCATGGCGTTGTTGAATCAACGAATGGGTTCGATTTCCTACTGAAGTATCAAAACATTCAATAAATTCAGCTAAAGAATCTCAGGGAGTAATTGGTTCTACAGTACAACTAATTTCCGGCTAATTTTGGTGTAATTTTTTCATTACCTTACGTAGACCAGCTAGAGTACATTTTTTAATTTGTAATCTAAGACTTGTAAAGTATTCATTCTAGGTAATTTTAGGCTCACGTTCAGATCATTAATTCTATTGATTAATTTGTAGATAATTGTAGAAAAGTTTCATCACACAAAGTATTAATTTTCATTCTTTCATTGTGGATTATTTATCCGCATGATCAATTGAAATAAAATAGAACTGCAGTCATATCTGGCGGGAGTGTGTCAGCTATTAAGAGCGTACCTAAACATCATATCCTACTTACGTATTACATCATATAAATTTATAAATAGATATTAATCCAGGGAGGATTCATACGCTGTTCTACAGAAGCGTGATCTGTCACCTGCATTGACTATAGACAGGAAAGAAATACTCTCTTATANAATAATTAATAATAATAATGATAATTTTTGTTCTGCCTTGAAAACAATATTTGATTTATCATGATGTGAACAGTGTGCTGTTCAGTATAATAATAATAATAATAATAATATTAGTTGGCTTATTTGTGTGAATATATAGTTACAGGTTCGCTTGTACTTAGGCAATAAATACAGATTACACTGCCTCTGCGTAATAAAGCGTTTACGGAAGAAACATGTTAATTGCATATGCGGAAATTATCGTACCAAAGTACAATAAGCGAATGCTCTGTTACTATTTCTCAAAAATATTAGTTTACTTCACTGTACAAATGAGAACATCTAACCCATTAAATTCAATTTATATGGCATTCAATTTAACCACGTTACATCCTGCAGTTTATACACTAGCCTACGAAATAGATCAGAGAACTCACTACGATTATGCTGAACTGTTGTATTTTTGCCATGAAATATCCTTGAATCTATAGTAATTCGATATATTGTAGTCAGCTGATACGGATCGATAGCTTACGTCTTTGCAAAAGCAGACAAACAGCTTGTCAGTATCTCCTGCACGTGCCTATACGAATTGTGCGTACGGTTTAATTCAAATATCTGAAAGAAATCAAGGGGCAGGACTCAGGAATGGAGCTCACTCAATCAAACCAATAAATAATATGATTAAACATCCACCGTATATTTAGATAAAGCGTTGTTGTTGGAAACTCGTCTAAAATACATTATGTTTAAAATTGTTAACGGAGATGCTTACTTCGTGGGAAATTACATTTTGGATTTCTTTATTTAATCCCAGTATTTCTTCTACTTATACGAAAAGAAATATCGGCGATATTTTTCGTGTTACCTTTTTTCTTTGTGACGTGTTTTGAGGTTGCATCTGTTGTGAAGTGAACTAAGAATATCGATATCCATATCAAGATGAATCCATCCATTATCGATTTGAAGAAGGCGAACGCTTCTCAGCATCTTGTACATTGGAACATTTTACATCGACAGCCATTTTGTCTCGTTCCTGCCATTGTTGTTGTTGTTGCTGCTGCTATGGGTTTCCCTGAGCTGGTTGTTGAATTATCCTCGGGTCAATTTCAACGATTTCATTGTAAACAAGTAATTCAGTCGCCATGGACGGATGAGAAAAACACTGATTGCTGATTGATAACTTGAGATATATTTTCACCTGGTTATTTTCATTCTAAGCGAGTCCAATGCATTCAAAATGCATGCAAACAAAATTTACAAGCGGTGGATAAAAAAGAGTTGTCATGGCGACTCGTGAAATGGTTAAGTTACGTCAGTTCTCTGTTATCAGACGTATCAGCTGACCTTGCTTCAGTTCATCTAAGAATCTTGTCTGATTTGAGGGATAATTCCAGCTAGATTAAAGAAATAAAATCTGAGTAAAGATAATTTAGCTTTTAATAGTACAGTATCTCTANATCCGACATGTGGTTACCTATGTTCTTTGCTTGCTTTATCAAAAGCGTTGCCTGAAACCATAATTATCTTCAGTTGAAATATATAAAGCATTAGGAAGATGTTCTTAGCCGGCAGCGAAAGCCAATTTAGATTAGAAATGACAACAAGATCCATGTAGCTAGACTAAACAAGGCTACGTCGAATATTCTACAATTTCTGAAACTTCTCGCAGTCGAAACGATGTTGTGCATATAATTTTAGCTAAGAAGTGTAGGTGTTATTTCGATGGACACGGATAGAAATGTGTAGTGAAAACTAATCAATCTCTGACGTAGACTACGAGACTTCAAACAGATCTGTCTTCCCATTTAACACTCTTAGCTTATCATTCACACTAAATGATGGTCCTCGCTATGTTTCTGCCCTTACGATGCTGGGAAAACTGGTTGGGGGGCCAGGGGCAGTTTGGGTCACTTGTCTGCAGAAGGGGTACGCATCCCGCCCTTTTTAGCTTTTCTTCTCACTCAAATCAATCAACGATGTTAATAGCATTTTACTTCGTTAGTTAGACTGTAAAGATATCAGCCTACGAATGTATGCTAGCCAACGATAAAGAAGGATGCCGGCACAGATGGTCGTTCGAAGGGGTGAGCCGCTGATGATTCAGTCTCCCCTCACACTGACATACATTTTTCTTAAATAAGAACCAGCAACATTTGGCTCAGACTCTATGTTTTTATTTTGCAAGTTATTTCAAGCTTAAATATTCTTAGCTCATTTCTTATTTTCCGCTGTGATTTTACAGTATTACATTCTGATTCTCAGAGTCACATGGCTGTTTCAATGTGCGTCAGAGTGAAATACAGGTTGGATGAGCTTACAGAGCCTCGAATTGTTCTTATATTGGTAAAAAAGGTGCGCCGTTTCAGTCTTACTGTTTGTATTAACGTTGTAATGGTAGCCGTCCTTACACACCAATCAATTTTCCTTGCAAGCATCATTTTAATTCAAGTTCAACTTGATGCAACATGAAACGCGCAGAGCCGAACAACATGGATAAATTTCGATGTTATTTCATGAAACTGAAGGGATTTTTTAATTTTGTATAGAAATTTCAGTAGAGCAGTATTTCTATGGAAGCCAGCCAACAATGGCAGCATTACTCCGCAAATACCTAAATACGCATCGGCAAGGAGGCAATCTTATGAACGTTTGCTCCTGCAACGGTCTATAGTCATGGAATAAAATTGCTTAAGTAACAAACATAATTCAAATATCCCATTGCCATTTCAAAAATCATTTAGATCTTCATGCGATCGCTCATTCCATCGTTCCATTCAATTCGTCGTGGTCCGCGGCATTTCAGCCGGGTTTTGTGGCATGGCTGCTGCCAAATATCATCATGGCCAATTTCCAGTAAAATTTGAAGATGAGGCCTTTTCAAAGTCCACGTCGTAGAACGTATAACTGTTGCTAGTTTGCAGCAAAGCAGAGATAGGTGGCAAACAAATAGGCGATTGTTATTGATTTAGCCAATTAGGTTGTTTTATGGTTAATGATGCCTTTGATAAAAGTCGCTCTTGCTAAGCTCACCATCCTAATCACGCATGATCCTTCTCTGTTTTACTTGCGACAAACAATGCTGCGTTGAATCTTCCTGGCTTACTATACGCCAGTTTCAATGTTTAGATCCAATGCGTTTTTCTTCAACAGATAAGGCGACGGTTCGCTCTCGACGCTGAGATGAATTTCAGGATGACAGGCGTCGCTCGATCTTCTTCCGGCCAAGCAAGTCTCCACATGGTTATCACCCTCAGTGAAAGACAAGCGAAGTGGCTCCTTTTCTAATTCGTCTCGTTTTGAATCGTGCATTGGTTTATTCATGCCGTTCCTCTCTAGTGAAGTATGTTTACCCTCTCCTGTTGTCTTGCCGAACATATCCATGTCAGACTCTGAATTCGCTTGGTCTTTATCCTTCTCCTCAGCTTCTTTCTTCTCTTTCTCCTTTTTGCTGGCCTCAGCAGCACGAAGTTCATTCTCCCTGTAATGAAACCAAAGACATTGATAATCTATTAGCTATGTAAACTAAGGGCTTTATTCTGTTTGAAACAAATACAGTTTGAAATCATTGACGATGTTGAAATGAACAACTGGTAGATGTACCACCATTTCATACTATGTTGCTATCATTTGTTTGTAACTATCTTTCGACTTTGTAATTTCGCTTTTCTTTAAGGCTCGGTGTTTTCTTTCATTATTACAGACTTTCGAAGGGAAGCCAACTCTCCTTCTAAATAAGGTTTACTTCATTAATTAATCACATGCTGCCTGGCACGTGTCAGAGACGTTGTTGTCATAAACAGATCACGTGTGACAGATTCACAGTTGGTTTATATTCAGTTCAAGGTAATCTGCTTTCTTCAAGAGCAAAACTAATTTGTAAACATTGGATATAAAAAACACATCGCTTGTGTGCATGGTGCTTTGCAAAGGGCGGCTTGGCTGCAAACACAAGCGAACAGCTTTCGCGCGCTGCACATTTCATAAACCTATCGTCTTTTGCAAGATGGCAATGGGGTATGGTTTTGCCTGTGAGTAGACTGGGGCTCCTGTTTTTGTCATATACTGTACGCATACGACGATATGCAATTACTGTAGATCCAAGTCCCTTATTCTATCTGTATCTTTCGTTATACTACCAATATCAGGAAGTGAATAAGTTTAGAACTATAGTCTTCTGGTTTGAGTATTGTACCAGTAGTTAGAACGCATCCGCACTTTTCATTGGAATAACAAACGAAAATCGACAAGTCCTATGCTATACAAGGTCAGGTAATAATGATGGACCTTCACGAATCTCTGTAACTACGCAGAGAAGTCAATTATCCTTCACTATCAGTTATCTTTTGCCTAATCTTACCTAGCAGTTAAGCGTACAGTCAAACCTCTATTAGCGGCCACCTCTGTAGAGCAGCCACCTGTGCGTAAAGGCACTCTCATAACCCCAAAATGACACTTTCTATAGAAATCAACCTGGACAAAAAGGCCACCTGACTATAAAGGTCATTTTTCTCAGGTCCCAGAGGTGACCGTTATGGACAGGTTTCACTGTACAATTATATCTGATCTACAACAGGCCGTTCCTGCAGCATGCTGTCAATTCCTGGCTACGAATTCTCGTGGCTATATTTTATTGGCAAGTGGTCTACGGATTCACGAATGGATGTAACAGATGAGTCGCTTACGAATTCAATTGCATTCCCCAATCAGCAAAACCCACAACAGGTAAGCAGTGAAAGTGGAGATTTACCTGTGATAAAAATAGTTGAAATTGGAGACAATAACAGGGACTGGCAGGGCGATGGTCAGCACGCCAGAAATGGCACAGAGGCTGCCGACAATCTTGCCCCATACAGTCACAGGTTTCATATCTCCATAGCCAACCGTTGTCATGGTTACCACCGCCCACCAGAAGGCGTCTGGTATACTGCGAAATGTTTCTTTCTCGCCTCCTTCCGCGTAATAAACAGCAGACGAGAATAAGATCACTCCAATAAGGAGGAAGAATATCAGTAATCCAAGTTCTCTCAAGCTAGCACGTAAGGTGTGGCCGAGGATCTGCAGACCACGAGAATGCCGGCTGAGTTTGAAAATGCGAAATACTCGAACAAGTCTGATAACTCGAAGTACACCCAGGGACGATACATTGCTTGACTCCATTGGTAGCGTTATGTAATAAGGAATGATTGCCACGAGGTCGATAAGGTTGAGGAAGGACCTCACGAATTGGCACTTCTGTGGCGCCGACAAGAAGCGCATGATGTATTCGAAGGTAAACCATACAATGCATCCTGATTCGATGGCAAACCATGGCATCTCCTTGTCTCCCTCGATCTCCTTACGCACAGTCCGGCTAGTGCCATTGTTTACAAGGGTGACGTAACGGTAGCGAAATTGTGGCAACGTCTCAATACAGAATGTCACTATTGAAACGGTGATGACAAATACGGAGAAGACAGCAACGATTCTTGCTCCGAAAGAAGTGTCGGGGAACTCGAACAGTTGCCAAACGCGTCTCTGTAGCTCGTTCTCCGGTAACAGAGGTTTCTCCTCTTCGATGTAACCTTCTTCTCTTTCTATTCGATGAAGAACGTCGTCTCCTAGTTCATAGAAGCGGATCTCATCCGCAAACACATCCATTGGTACGTTGGGAGGTCGTAACAATTTACCACTTGATTGGTAATAGAATAGGATGGCATCGAAAGCAGGACGGTTGCGATCGAAGAAATACTCCTGACGGCCATCGTCGAAATACTTGCAACGCTTGGACGAGTCACCAAGTAAAGATTCTGGGTATTGCTCCAGGGTGTCTAGATGCGTCTCAAACTTAAGGCCAGACACGTTGATGATGACCCTTTCGGCATTCTTGTCGTAGGGCCCTCGTCTCTCGATTCGATGCACGAAGGGCGAGCCATTGTTGTTCTGAGATGCATTCGTCGAATGAGGGCCATTGAGAACATTATTTGCACTGATGTTGGGCAATCCACTGAGGCTCATAGTCTCGCTTTCATGTCCAGCTAGTATGGGGAAACGACTTCGCCAATGTCCATCTGAAATGAAGCAACGAAAGTGAGAACAACATTGCCTTGTGATCCTCACAAAAGTACTTGATCGCGTTTCGCGTAAAATGTCTAGTATTTCACTAAAAAAAGGCGCAAACGGAGCGAGCCCTCTGAGAGTGCACCTTGCTATAGTAATGAACACGTACAAGATCTTGACTCGTCTGGTTAGTATTTGGCAGTTTAGATACTTCGTCTTCAGCAAAATGACTTAACAGTTGGACAGATCGTCTTACATATTCAACAAATGCAAGGTATGATTCTACACAGTGAAGCACACAGTCGACCCAGTGGTCTGTGGTTCTGCTCAGTACGACGCAAACAACTAAGCACTCACTACTCACAACATCATGTCCTGCGCTCTCATCAAATGGGGCAAATGATCAAGCAGAAGCCATCAGTGTCTACTATGCGGTATCATAGAAACACAACTACTTCGATTGCTGCTCAATGGAGACAAGCGACCCAAGGCAGGTGAAATTGTCGGCTAAGTGAGGCGTCTTGATATGAGAAACTCACTGCGATTACATAATTCCCCAAATCCAATTCACGGGGTGATAAATCTCGTCTAGATGGCTTAATTTACTTGAATGTCTGAGGCAGTGCGAGATGACCGCCAGGCGCCCGTATAGTGCTCACTTGAGTTGCGCTCACTTGCGTCTTGCACGCTTCACCGGCAAGTCATTGTCTTTGCAGTCAGCTAACACCATGTTGATGGCAACACGTAGCAGGTAAACTACGAAGTCCTTCTTCAGCATTGGTTGCCTTGGTCCTACTTCCGTCCCTAGCAGACTACATGTTGTGTCTAGCCTTGCGCTTGAGTAGCGACAAAACCAAGGCCATTGCAGGCGAGAACTGTAGTCGGTCTCAACCCGTCCGCGCGGACAAACGGGACAAGCGCGTGTGATGGCAAGATTAACAGCATGTAAGCGCTAACTCCGCTCGAGTTGTCTCTTCGACAAACCATCAATTTAACAAGCAGGCAAAAACTCGTGGATCACCGGTTAATGTCATTGCTTTAAGCCAAACAATACGACCTCGTCGAGTTAATCGAGTCCATGCGAAGCTCTTTGGCCAACGGGAAATCTAGGGCTTGTCTCCCATTTCACTGACGTACATCATCCATAATTAATTCCCGCAGTAGCTTGCTGCATAATTTACGAAGTTCCAATTGAGTCTTCGAAGTCGCTGTTGTTTCACGTGCAAGTCAGAGGATCATTCGCGCCATAGGCAGGACATGCCCGTTCCTCAACTGGCACTGAGCGTACAAACACACGCTATTTCATCCTGTCATCAACAACATTCGACGCTCTGTAATCAACAGGCGAACGGTGCGTCCCTTTTTAAATCGATGAAACTTCAAAATGAGCCTAGCAGCTGCTCATTGGATCTGTATGGGCATGCTGCTTAGTGGCCGATTGTTCGTACTCGGTGAAAACGTATCATTTCTACAACTTTCAAATGTTTCACGTTAGAGTACTGCCTGTCAGTTTTTCATGGCCTGCTCAATTGCCTCGTCGCGAGGATACCTTTGAATTCTCCTGTCGTTTCATTTATCGATTCCTACGGCGTTAACTGTTTCAACTGAGACATGTTCGTCCACCTTCGCATAAAGGAGACTCTATTAGCTACGAATCAGAAGTTCTTTCCAGTTGCATGCTTGCAGCTGTTTGAAGATAAGTCTATTCACCACATATTGCCAGCTTCTATCTATTTCATTAGTAGACTGACCAATACACATTTCTGCTATCTTTCAAGCAGACAACTCCAGACGGCTAATCTCTAAAAGTCGACCGCTGGCAGGCGTGCCTGTTCGCCGGGAAGGGAGCGCTAAGCCCGTTGTAATAAGCCCACCGGTCACTTGACAGTACAACCCACTTGCATAAGCGCTAGGAAATTAAGATCGTGTTGCATTCCACGTTTCGCTTGCTGATTACAACTTGGCATATTTTGATAAAGCATTGTGGGCCTATTGCTAAAATCGGAGACCAAGAAGGCATGGCGACCCAATCCACAACACAAGCATCAACTTAAATTAGCAATGGACAGCGATGTCTTCTTAATGTTTACAACTAACCCTAGCAATGTATCCCCGATTATAACGACGCTAAAGCGACAACCTTGCTATCATGCTCAACAAACCTGATTCAGCGAGAAATAGATCAGCGTTCGCACTTCAGCCCAAATCCTGTGAGTAAGTAAAAAACTCCTTCGCTTCCTCGCGCGAACAAATTCATTCGTAAAGTAAACACAGCCAGCGGGCTCGTCCAACGCCGAATACGATATTCATTCACTTGGTGTGTTTCGATAGAAGACCAGCGATTTAATGGCGAATCTTCTTGTTTTTCCCGCTCGCGTAAATTAGTCGCGGCGCTTTAGGCCGAGTTGCGCGACCGCAGGATAAAGATGTATGCAATCAGTGCTGTCACTCCACCAATAACATAATTATGCAGCAAAACAAACCATCTCATTGGTCCAGAGATAATTATGCAAGATTTCGTGGTACAAAGTGGATGCGATAATTTTCAGTTAAGCTAATCAATTATTCATGCCACGTCAGTCTCAGTGTAAAGCTTGTCTCGTCTTCAACAGCCTAGTAAACATATTTTCGAAAAGAGAGTACGGTAAAACTAATTCTAATTTCAAAGAGTAGTATCACTGACCTACTGCAGCAACAAGGAACATCAACTGTGTTGAACTCTCAGCTTCATCAAAATGATTCTAATATCGTCGTACATAGAAACACGTAAGCTTGACGCGAAGCGACCTGCCGAGCCAGCATGTATAATTATTCACAACGCGATGTTTTGCCTTTCAAATAAATAACTCGCCTGTAGCGTCAACATTTTTGTTGCTTGTATTATGGAAAGAGAAAACTTAGAAACATCCAGTCAAGAACAATAGCCGGCGGTGAGAAGAGAAGCTGGAAGGTGCTTCAGGGCCGCTTCGACTTGTAGAGCTGTTGTGGGATGAAAACCAGTCAGACTTCAATTGCATCAGTTAGTTTTGATACGGCTTTCGTTCAGGTGAAAAGGGATTAAAATGATATCCCAATGTTTACTTTCCGGGCAATGAAATGATCAGATTTACTTCGGCAGGTGCCTTTTCATTTTGATCTTTTACAGTTTTCTGTCGCTCGAGTGAAAAAGGAATTAACTCACAAATCCAAGCAATTTGATGAAAATGCCAGGAAGATGTCAGGAGAATATAATAAGCAAATGTTCCTGGTGTTTGACACGTTTTTCTAGAAATAAGCTTACTTACGACCATGTCAACAAGTAGAAGGTGTGTAGTTTTGGCCTATATTGAAGACAATTCTCACTTAAAATTGGCTAAACAAGTTAATCTCCATAATTATAAGAGGATCAGAGCAATTTTCACGTTTGGTTCTAACAAACAAGCGCCAAAAGTTGTCAAGGCTCAAATGGTCCAATGCAATAGTGGCGAACTGGCGGTCTTGATTTCATGGACAAACAAAATGGTGGAAACGCTATACATAAAATCAAACAACCGCGGTTTATTTTTACCACTAAAAATTTCTGCTAAGAAATCGAGAATCGAGAGGAGTATAAGACTGTTATCTACGCAGCGTGCAACTGCTTGTAAAAGTTCTTGACAGTTCAAGAAATACGGATACTGAAAGACAGCAACTGCAAAGAAAGGCGGACGACAAGACGTCCAGAGAAAGCAAACGGGTGTCCTACATGTGCGCTGTTGCGGAAGAGTCATACCGTTTTCATGCAGTCCCTGTCCCTGGTCTGTCATGGCACAGCCCACCATTGCTGATGTAGAATACATCTTTCACTTCACCAGCAAATTATGCTTCTGAAAATAGACACAAAATATTATAATATTATAATAGTATTTTTTACAATTTGAACTCAACATTGTGAATATCAAAGCTCAACCTATTCCACATAATAAATCATTAAGACTATCAACTACTAGACAATGATACAAATTTTACTTGACAGACAGTAAATCGTTTAGGATAATGAAAATCATATTTAGCAACCTTCTTAAATACAATGCGAATTTGACCCTATTTTTATATTATTACCTCTGTGAAAAAGCCATCTGGCTTATCAGATTTGCTATGATGATGATGATGATTCTACTTTTAACAATTTTATCATCATTTTAATGTACAATACTGCTTTCATTACAATAATTACAACAAATATAATACTGCTTTCATTAGTTTTTAATTGTCTCCTGACAATCGTTAGTCAGCAATGAAGTAACAATAATGAGGTACTCTACTTAAATTATAAATCAACTTTCCAGTAACGAAGCAAAGATTTGTAGGAATACTTTCCTCAGTAATTTTCTCAAAATTTTGCTGCAAAATTCAAGTTACATTTGAATGCTATCCTGAGGAAAGGATTCTTTGCTGACTGACAAAGCACAAGTCTTGGATATTGATAACTTTATTTCATTCCATGCGCACCGCCATGCGCACAACTCAATTGACTTAAATACAAACAATGAAACGTGCAAACGTTTCGTTGATCTAACTGAATAGTAAGTTATTTGGCCTATATTATGATTCTTGCTCTTTTTCTTTCACATAAGAAGTGTAAGATGCAAAACATTTGCAGTATCGAATGTGATATCGATATGTTGCGCTTTCACCGCACTCTTGACACACACATCCCTCTCTTGCTTGATGGTCAATTTTTGCACACAAAAAAGAAATCCAAGCGAAGACAGTCGGACTAATAAGTGTCGTTTTGACTGATTTTCCTGCATCCAACCAATGTTGTTCAATGCAGGGGCGTCGAGATAATCTGAACCCATCAACGTCTGTCTCTTTATCCTTCTTTCATCTAGTACGGTGAATACCGACGTTGGATCAAAGTCAAACTTTCCAAAACATCTTCAATGAAGGACAGGCAGCGGCAAAGTAAGAAAACAAGTGTATTAGATGTCGATGCGGATAATCCCATCACTCGTTTGAAATGAAATCCATTAATTCTTTCAAGGATTTTCAGTTGTTTTGCAGACAGATACTTGCTAACACTTAAAAGGAATATGTCACAGTGGGAGCAAATTTTTATATGAAAACTCTCAAGTGTTGTTTGAACAAGTGGTAACCTTGGATACGAGTCAATGATGTTGTTGCTATGGGCAGGCATAATGTAGATCACTTTGATATGAACATCCCATAATCACACGTGCTTGTTTGTTTGGGATGTCAGCTTATAAACAATTTACAGAAATGTTATTATAAAACAAAGACTTTACAAAAGTACAGCGACCAAAGAGCACCGTTCTCTCCTATTTTTGATACGGTCTCTGTCAATTTCAAGTCAGAGAAGCAACTCTGTGTCTATTTTGGGAACTACCAGGGCGGAATACGCTGTGAGATTTGAGCATGTGTTTTATATTACTTAGAAGTAGGTATTTTAGGGCTATGGTAAAAAATGATATCTGATTTATTTGAGATTATTTTATATATTTTACTGTGATATAAATATTTGAGAATTGAAAGGAAGAAAGTGTAGTACAGATAAAATGAAAAGAAGGCAAAGATTGGAAAAAACTAAGAAATAGCAACTAATAAAGGCAATAAGAGGAGATAGAGAGAAAAATTGTCAAAGAACAGTAATTTAAAAGTTGCAATTTACATATGTAGCAATTTTTACCATACAGTGGTTGAAGTGATCATTTATAAAGTTATATTTTAGTCAGCTGGAGCTGCATGCAATTTCTAATGTTGTGCTTCAGTGAATGAGATGCTGCCGAGTGATGTAGCTTAGGTTTTCTCTCTTTATTCCAGTGGTATTCATGACCCTTATGGTGAACACCAAGTCGTAAGAACTTATTTGACTGTTATTTTTAATGAAATTATCTATTGTAATTGAATAGGGCCTTAAAACATGTTGCATCCTTTGTTTCTTTAAATTTAATCTTTCTGTTTTTTTGTTGTTGTTTGTTTTTCTTGTCTTTGTTATCTTTATTACTTTCTGTTTTTGATTATTATGTTCATTACTTTATTCTTACATATATCACGCAAATAATATTTTAGTATGCTCTATTCAATAAAGTCATGCTGTTCACTATTTTGTTGTAAATTTATGGTCTCCAAAATAAACAAGCTAGTTTTGCTTACGGTATGACTTTGATCATGTTCTGTATTCACTATTTACTTTTTTTGGATAAGAATATTTTGTACTTAATTGATATTCTCTCTTGTATGTTGTCTTACAGTTAATGCAATCAAAATAAATCTATCTATCTATCTATCTAGTGCGGTGAAAGAGCAACATATCGTTATCACATTCACTGTCAATGCATTACTTCTTACGTGAAAGAAAAAGAGCAAAGAATGTATTAAATCGAAACAATTTGTTAGTTAGATCAACGAAAAGTTTACACGTTAATTAAAGTTGTATGAAATCCATTGAGATGTATCATTTATCTATTCCGCATGGAATGAAATAAAGTTACCGCTATCGATCTATCTATCTATTTATCTTAAGTCCTGATTCAGTCAATTAGAGTTGGCATAATGTAATAGATGTTTGTCTATTGCTGCGTATACAATTACACAATCATGTAAAATGGGATATTAGTAGAATAGCACGTTGCTTTATATCGTCGATGTCATTGTAAATTTACATTATTTTTCTAAGAAAAGTATAGGTTGCTCAAACATAATTACTTTTCTACTTTACTGAAGTAAAATGTATCTTAATTACTTTTCTGATTACCTAATTAAAAGATGAAAGTACATGTTACTGTAGTGGCTGACGCGCGGTCTGTGTGATCTCAATGTCGTCATTTTGTAGTCACGTGATAGTAAGAATATGTAGCTGTGTCTCCTGTAATTATCCTCTTTGCTGTCTGTACTTCGTCGTGTCAACAACTCTGTCTGTCATCTTATCTATGCTGTGTCTCACGACATAGAGCTCTGGCACCAACGACCATATGTACTCCTTGGAACTCTGCCATCTCTCCCTGTCGTGGGACCAGCAACGTCTCTCTCAAATATATATCTTGTGGAATGTCAAAGCTTCAGTCTTCGTCCTTTCGTCCTCCACATTAATTTTACTCCTTAAATTGCTAGACTACTGCCATTGACAACTGATCAAACCCGATTCAAATTTAGATACATTTCATTTATAGTTGTTTGCTCTGTGTCTAGACTTATCTGTCTAGTATTTTTGTTTACAGTCCTCGTAATTATTAATTAACTACGATATCAAATTGAGTCTGTAATTTTAAAATGAATGCTCGATGAAGTTCTTCAAGGTTTGAAGATTATTGAATTCTCAAGACAGATGATGCAAACAGATTGAACAGTGATACTGTATGCGAGCAAAACCACTGTTTTATAAAGTACTGTCGCATCAGGCAATCTTGTTGCTGAGATTGAGGAGAACAGGCAGTCTGATGAAATCAAGCAAAATTATAGATCACGCTATAATGTAAGTATCATGAAATTTTCAATGGAAATTGCTCTTAATTTAGCAACAATAGTGAACAATGTGCATTTTAAGAGTGTCGAGCTATTGTAATTATATGCGCTTAGCCCTGCCACAAGCAACAAAATTAAATTCAGAAGATGTAGACAGAAAATCTATATTTAAGACAGAAGATGTTATGCGGGCGAATGCAAAAGTTCAGAAAGTTGTTTTGTTAATAGCTACCCTATTCAAATGGGCATAGGCTATAGCTTCTTTTGAGAACTGAGAAAACATTTTCGTGCATAATCTCTTTGCTGATATAACACTTCAGATATTTCGCTACAAAGAAACGTGTTTACAACCCTATAGGGTTTAACGCAAAGTGTCCTTGAATCAAAAGTTGTTTGCAGCAACTCGATTTGAAAATGCAGTGTTCTTTGCGATTTGGTAAATGTTTACAGTCCACAGCAGTAATGAATATATTGTAGGGCAGAGGGTCCGATCCCTCAATGATGTCTTCAACACAGAAGAATTTCAAAATCCTGCTATAAGAATGCTATTCTTGAATATTCTCAAATTAAGAATATATTCTCAAAATAATAACGGTTTTGAGATTGGAATCATGGGTTTAAGAATATTTATTCTTGCTATTATTACCTACTCAAGCCAAGAATGTAGTTCAGTCATTTTTCAGAGCGCGCAGAGAATGTAATAAACATACCTTACCTAACCTCAAAATTAATCACTCAAGTGACGACATTTTCAGAGCTTATCATTGCTTTTCTTCGCAGTTCGTATTCTCTTTGACGTATCAAATAATATCATTGCTTTAAAATTGTATTTTAATGATACATGATACCTAGCTGCCGACAATCCTTGACCTGCTAGGGGGTTAGGGTTAGAGGCTCCCCGGATCCCCAGCTGTTGGGGCAAGTACCAGTCTTTGCTTGTTGGCCCCTCCCATGACAGGTTTTCTGGATCAGCTATTGTCGCCACCCTAGACCACGAACGTGTCTTAAAGCAATCGGGTATATTAAAAGATCATTTATCATTGGGTCCACAGGTGGGCACATGTAATGTAGGTTGAACCGTAAACCGTTTTGCATTAGGTCTGATTTGTATTTACTGTATATGGTGGTAACAATTGCCCATTAATTTAGTTCCCTACATAAAGTAGGCTGCCATTTCTACAGTTCGCCTTGATAAACTATCTAAAAATCTGAAAAGTTCATCTTAACCATTTTATTTTAAGCGGGCAAGGCATGTCTGTAGGATTTCTTCCTGCTAATTTAATCTTCCATGATTCTGCTATCTTAAAATAATACTTCTAGGTAAAAGATTAAACATTAATGAAAATTAATCTTTAAATAGTATAGAGTCTAGAGTTCATAAAATCGTCATGCACTCTTTAAATTTGTATACAGGAGCAAAGTTGAAACTATATAAAAGAATTAACATTCGGAAGACAATATATTTAAAATAATCAACTACAGCTGCCGCAAATAAAGAACGCTTAAAAGCAAGTTCTGGCGATAATGCTAAAATAAATAAAGTTGAAACGATTTAAAACTTTACACAATGAACATGTAGACTGATGGACCTCAATTAAATCATTGCCCTCCATAGGAAGTTTAATTTTCGCGCACTTTTAACACTTTCTTGTAAACTAAAACCACCCAAGGATAGGACCGATATTGCACTACAATATTGGTCTTTCGATGTCTAACTAGCCCAGCGGTGGATGTTCCAAATAAATTTATAATATTACACTCATAGATTATAATAATAAGAGCTGTTATTCGAGTAGATATAAATGTTCGTTAATACATTAATTGATTCAGAAAGTGATTTTTAACTTTCTTGCAATAATTACCATGCCAAATGCCAGTCAATGATTGGATTGTTTCCGAAATGTCCTTCTCGAATGGAGCTGTTTTCTGTTTTATTTTAACGACCGATTCAAGACCGCCTCTATAATCCATAGTTGAATTGTTCGTTCTAATGAAACATTCATTCATCGCTGCAAACCGGTACCTTATGGCTTGCCAGTCATTCAAGCGACGCTCGCGAAGCCGCAGCTGGCTAACACCAACAAGAGACAATCACTGGATTACCAAAACAACAAAACGACGAAAACCTAACCCTCCCTGGAAGTTTTTACGCTCAATATGCAGAGACATTTTCAAAACATTTTTGAAAACCCGAGGAATCATTTAGCAGCGGTTTTGTCTGACGTTCACTGAATTGCTCACCAAGATGGTTGAAGTCGATGACGATGGTGATGATGATAAAAAAATAAAAAGTTATCGCTTCTTCGAGCTTTGAGATATCACCGGCACATGGAAATAACCCGCAAAACGCAGTCTGGCATTTTCTGTTTATAGTACCAGCTAGTGATTGCAACAATTGACGGGTTTCAAACTGCGACGGTCCGAATTGAAGCGTAATATCGCGTCCGTCTACTCGCCCGTGTAGCATTGCGGCGGCAGTAGTATTAGTGGCCGACGCGATTTATTCGGCTCAATTCTTACCTGATTTTTTTGGTGCGATTAGTGTACGAATAGTGTTGGTAGTGGAGTACTCTGTTGTCATAATTGAGCCAGCCAACTGGTTGGAATAGGAACCACCAGAACGACAACAACGGAACCTGCTGCTGTCCGTGCAGACGGGAAAGCGCAGCACCTGCGGCCTTCCACCTTCTTCAAAATCTCAACCAACAGCAGAACAACGACAATTTCACCGCTTCTCCTGGCGACAAGGTGCCGGTCGTTGAGCACGATTTAATCAGGGAACGGTCCGACACGATGAACGGCTCCCATCTGGCACAATCCACCAAGCTCAATTCTTCTATGCGGCCCGACCAGGTGGACATTTCACCGTCGTCAATGGCAACCGATTCCCAGCAACTGTTACCATGTTCGCACGCTTGTCGTCGCGTGGAGTTGACTCGCTACAAACGTGCGCTGCGTCGTTCGCCGGCTGGCCGATTGAACAGGTCGAGAACTGACAATGCCACAGGCGTCCTGGCGAAGCGTGCAGACAAGCAAATGAAGTCAGGCCAGCCAACAATGGATTTTCACCGGCAAAATGTTCCCGTGGCTTTTTAAAGTCAATCTTCAATGAGCGATTGGGTCAATGGATTTGCTCGCAGTTTCATTTACCGCTTGTTTTCTGGTGACAGTTCACCCGCTCCTCCACAAGGCCATATAACCAAATGACGTCATTACAAATCTCCTCTTTGCTTGAACCATTAAACCATACCGGGTTGACTCTGTCTAAGCAACTTCAAGATTTCTACTCGACGATCGCGTGCGTGACCAATGGTGTGGTTCATCCACAGCATATTCACAAGATCATTCTGCCCATCTCAATCATGTTTGCAAAATGTACAATTATTCAGGCGCCTTAATTTAACACCTAAGCAAGAATGCAGCAAATAAGCGATTGATCTACCAGCGCAGCTTTCTTGATAACGTCAACGCCACAAACATTTTTACCATAATAAAACCTTTGAAACTGCGCCACTAATTGAAAAACACATAACAAAACACAGTCTCAAAGGTAAGTGTGACAGACGCTTCAGAATCCTGATACGCTAAATGAATTGTGTAGCACAAGGAGTGTTCGACTGTCAAGCGCCTATTGTACATTATTCTAACATGACGTAACATGAAAGTGCTTAATTAATAACTGAAAACACGGCAAAAGTGAGTACGAACAAACGACACAAAGCGGGCATAAGCCACGTGAGATGATAGTGAAAGCAGAACAATTGGGATTTCGTATCGCCACCTGCGTGCGCGACCTCGATCGGGAAGGCGGTTACGAGATCGACTCTATCCGTGTTAAGGCCATCAACCATGGAGATTCACTGATGCCGTTGCCATAGCAACATCCATGGGGTCATTAAATTTGACAAGATATCAATTAGTGGCGATCCCGTGGTGGCCATACATAGTTCACACGCTACGCCTTTCGCCACAGGTGGAGTGGGTGGATAGGCGGCGGTGTTCAGTTCTCTTCGCCCTCTTCGCTCGGTTCTCTCTTCACAATCATATCATACTCCTTCTTGACACGCACTGGTTCCATCAGTTCGCCATTCTCTGACTGCTGATCGCGGCGCGACTCCGATGGTTGGCGTTCGTCGCTGTCGTCTTCTCGCTTGATGTCGCGGCTTCGTTCACGGTCACCGTCACGATCTCTGCCTCGGTCACGATCACGGTCTCTGCCTCGATCTCGGTCACGGCGTTCTCGTTTCTCACTGCGATCACCTCGATCACGGTCGCGTTCTCGATCTCTGTCCCGATCACGATCGCGTCTCCTATCACGATCCTTTCTGTCCCTGCGTAACACACAAAGAGACCGTTCGCGTTTAATCCACGCTAGAGGCAGATTGGCGAACGGTTCGATGGCACGCCACTAAATTAGCAACAATGAAGCGTACCTGTCGCGGTCTCTATCGCGGTCTCTGTCTCGATCCCTATCTCGATCTCGATCCCGATCTCTTGGACGACGATCCACATCCCTGTCTCGATCTCGATCCCTGCCTCGATCTCTGCAAATCGTCCATATCAACATTGTTACTATACAGCCTAACAATGACTAAAGGCCAATGCATGCAACTGCATCTGCAAAGTCAACGGAGAACAAGAGCAGGGCAGCCACTCACCCTCCACCGGCGCCGTCGATGTTGTCCACCCTGCCAGAGTGACGAATGTTCATGTCGTTACCACCACGACGTGTACCACCGAGGCCACCAGCTGAACAGAAAGCGAATTCAACACCACATAAATTATAGAGTCCATCGACAGTCAGGCTGAACGATCCACTTCTTAAAGATGGAATCCAACTCAGACAAGAACGAGGACAATCTAAACAGGAGACTGACTGTTTGCGTGGTTTGATGATTTGTGATATTGAGATGGGTGAAGTGAACTGAAGACATGGCGGGCAAGAGGCGAGTAAACTCACCGAGGCGTCTTGGTCGCCAGCTCTTGACAGTGCGTCCTCTTTCGACGTCGACCAGGATGCGCTTACCATCAATCTTCTTGCCATCGGCGTGCTTATAAGCAGCTAAGAAAGAGAAGTCACACACCATGCTAATGTCCGATTGAAGGGAGATGCCATTAATTTGTCGGCAACACTAAACGACGACATCATGCCATACTGTACCTGGCTGACGAGTACCGAGCCAGGGGAGTGGATGACAGTTTACTGCTGAATCCTATCTGACGCTTAACACAAACCTCCCCATGTCCACGACAGGGGGTTACAATACAACCACGGCAGTTGGTGTTGTTTGCCACGGACAGTGCCACCATGCTTGCATATCGCCTTCATTACGCCCGTGCTTGAAGGGGCTTACCCCCCTGACGATTAACCAGCTGCCACTATGCAACTCACAATTGACAAGGGAGACATTGAAGGGCAGTACGAACTTGACATCACACCAGACAACACACAAAGTAGTAATGCACACATTGTAATCTAGATGAACGGGAGAACAGTGAGAACCGCCTTATTCAAATGTGCAAATCGACTGAAAATTAACGTCAATCCGAATTGCAAGAGCTTTCGTTCAGACGATATACTGACGACGAAATTGACCATCCATTGGAGCACAATCCTTGCTATTTTTCATCGTAACTCCATGAACTCGCAAAGCAACCTCTGGGCTGGCTACCACCTGCCGCAGCCCTTCTAGACTTACCTGGATTGGCAGAGGAAATTAGCTACTTTGTAGAAACACATAAGTTGCAATCAAAGTGTGATACGTGTTTAGGTCTTCAGGGCTAATACAATCCATGAACCCAACCATTGACTTAAACTGCAGACCCACTTCAAGGGCAGAAAGCTCAATGGTTGGAATTGGGTAGCTTCTCAACATCAGACAGTTACATTATTCTGCTCTGGTGCTTCGTGTTCTTGTGTCAGAGCATGACAAAGCGGGAATGTGTTGCAGGTCAGGTTTCTCCGTTGAAGAAAGGAAATAGTGATGTTTACACCTGAATAAACCAAAATTTGGGAGACTTCCAACTGTTCTCCATAACTTCAAATTGCTTTGAGATCAGGTCCGGAGGCATTTTTACACTACAGCTGTTTAGTGAGTTATCAACAGGAGAATGAACACAGCCGTTCTATGTCATGGCAAGCATTGAAGATTAGAAGAAAAGCATGTAAATTTTGCTAATTAAAATGGACCGGAGAATGTGAAAATTATGATCTTGCCAGAACAGTTACTGCTTGACAAGAATTACACCGATTTACAATTCTGTTAGAGCGTAGAAGTGTTAAGCCATGTCATTCCCTCGTTGGCTATAGTAGGGTACGGCGTCATACCCACCTATACCCACCCTGTGCTATTATGATGCGAGAAATGAAACCATTGGCAACAACAGCACACGCATCAGAGACAATGGCGTGATGGAATCGCAATTCACTGGAGGCAGTAAACAAACGAAAAGAGTTATGGCAATTTGTAGGACGAAGAGCGCACAACTGCGTACTTGGAAACAATGCAATCAATTCATAGATCGTTAGAACACCGACAGAGCACCTGTTTCCTCCTTCTTGCATCTCACCTTGACGAATCGCATCGGGCAGAATTTCGTATGAAAATAGTGAGAATTTGAATAACACGTAAAACCACTTACGACACGGTAAATAGCAGAAACATTGTCCATTTTTGATCCACATGACTAGTCATCTGGCATTATATACAATTTACAAAAGCGGGTTACTTATATCGTAGAAAAAACACTTTGCTAGAAGATGATGAAACTTGCAAAAGGGACCTTTTTGAAGACAGTTCAGTGATCCACAGGAGGCACACACACTCTGATCTTGATGTATTTAGAATGGTTTGCAATGATTTACTGCACTCACATTACAAATTACTCCTATATGCATAACTCAGACTTTATTGAGCTTGCGCTAAACACAATTTTGTTCCTCGAATACCTCAACCAATTGCAAATTTGTGATCCAATCATTAACTGTAGGATGCAGAGCAACTTGAATGAATGCAGCAAAATTTCACACTTGCTAGTGGATGTCACTAAATGCTAGCTAAACTACATAATCCTAACTTTGCGTTGGCGGTATCCGGCTGAAGAGGCGCTAATCACATATGCTTACATCTTTTTCTATAAAAAAGTTCATAACAAATACTGGGAAATTGAGCTCAAAGTAGAGTGGCAACCTGATTCTTGACACTGAATTTTTTGGATGAAGCCCAGGGCAAACGGCACAGCATTTACACACATTATGTTAAGCCACCAACAAACTTTCATGAGGTGATGGTGTCTTTTACTGATGTAAGACAACATCAACCAGATGCAATGTGATAAAAGCAAGAACGCAGCGTCTGCCTTGTTTGCAAAGCCAAAAACCAACATTAAAAATGCATAAGAGGTGGGCTCAAACAGGTTGAGGTCACAGACATTGGACATTCGCTTCTTGTTAATGTAATGCCAAAGTAATAAAAAACTGACTTTTAAATTGTAATTTCACTCTTTAAATCAGGTTACATATGTTTCACAAATATTGCTTTCCTGTCTATTTGCCCCCATAAATGATGCATTTCAATATGACCAATTGAGAGGCAGAGTTTGCGTGAAAATGCTGTGTCATCCGCCCTAGATCTTTTATTATGCAACTTTATTAAGCATTGCCAGAAAGCTACGATGATGCCACATTTCAATATTTCAACTCACCATGCATGTCACGCTCGTGTTCGTACTCCACAAAAGCATATCCACGAGGCTTGCCTTTCTTTGAGTCCTGGACAATGTTGATCTAAAACAGAAAGGGAAGAGACTAAAAATAAACCGTTTAATTAGCAAACATAATCAGTGTTACCGATGAACAGCCTCTTCCTACAAAATCGGCAATCAGTCGATATATGTTATTTGAAAAATAATCCAAACATAGAATCTTGTGTAATTTCAACCATATGCACAGCAGCCATAATTCCATATCCTATTTTTTCATGCAATTTTAGCGGTACCCTGTTTAGTTCTCATAGGTATTTGTCCAACCACTTGTTTCAAATTTTTGATCATGCGATTCTGTAACTCTGACATTGTTTCCTTCTGTCTGCTTCTGGGTGAAACACAGCGTCACAGCATTGGTTTAGCAAATTCAATTCTATCGATTATTGACTTATAATTGGCAAAACTAAATTGGTAAAGATAATGGGCAAGTTTCCTGATCGCATCACCTCCAGAAGATGCACAAGCTATCATAGGCTGCAAGGAGAGATTTGGTTGGATGCAAATAATTGCAACCTAGCAACAGCGGCGATTGCTTATGAACGTTGGGGTGATGAGTTACCGAGGATGTCACCCTGAAGAGTTTTGTGCAGCAACAAACGCTATCTCAAAATACTAATGCAGTACCTTTCTAATCGGACCATAAGACTCCAACTCGCGTCGCAGCTTTGACTCTGTGGTATCGTAATTCTGAGAAACATAAAATCACAATTGGCAAAAGCTGACATCATCAACAAGGCAGGAAAAGATCTGGCAGAAAAGTGAAATGATATAACTCACGATTCTGGCACAAAACAATGTTTTGAATGCATCGGTATCTGCATTTGGATCGGAGTGAGGGTCCCCTAACAAACCAACATAAAGAATAGTGAGCACTGAACAAGTAAAACAGCTGCTTCAACAGCTTCTATACAAATATGTCGATGGCAAACAAGACAACAAAAAAGTGCTACTTACATTCAGCTAGCTTCTCTTCAACCGACTGCTGTGCTTCTTCGGCTTTTTTCTTTTTCTGAAAGTCAATAGGACGATCAAAATGCAAGCGGGATTTTGCAGACTGGATTTGGTTCTGCATGAATTTACTAGCATTTGCCGAGAAGAGCAAGGGACCAGTTTTATCCCCAGGCATGTACACCATTGCAACCCTGCCTGGCACCATTTTGAATCCTGAACTAGATATTGAGGTCAGCTGGCACCGAAGAAACATTTTACTGGTTTAGACTAGCTAGTTGCCTCACAACAGGTCAGTAACCACATAATTCTAAATGTGAAATGCAGCTGTCTCTCTACTTTAACAAGGCAGCCCATTTAGCCAATGTCTCGTCTCTCTTGACTTGTAAACATATAAAATCACTCAAGTTACAATGGATATATGCATCAGCTGGGCCAAAAGTTGAATCTGCTTCATCTGATAGGCAATTGGACATTCTAACTGCTAGATCATTGACCCTTGCTTCAACATATCAACTTACCTTGCGTTCAGTCTTCTCTTCTCTTGTTTCACCTCGAGTAGGGAGAGGGGTTTCTGACGGATCCTACACACAAAACAACACTACATTAACAGCTCAAAAACTTTGCTCATCAAAGTCTTAGCAGTGCATGTCATCTGTCATGGGAATTCCATTGATTGACAATACATCACATTTTACGATAGACCGGTGGCCAATCTGTTTGAAAGCTGCAAGAGAATGAGAGGCTGATCAAGGGCTCTGATTGGTAGTCTCAATGCTGACATACTGTAGAGACCTGTTGAGTCCGCTTGGTACAGTGATTGCCACAACACCAAGTAAAACATTGTATGCACCCCGCAAACCGTACTCTCAGAGTGTCTCGTCACAACCAATCCAGGTGAACGATGCGAGGAGTTGGAACTCTCTGCCTACCACCATCAACCAGAGCATCATTCACTACAGAGCGTAGCAAGTATTCACACAACATCCTGTCAAGTTCCAGAATTACGGGCTCTTGCGAATATTTTGAGTTGGCTGTACAACAAAAGTGATGTGAGCCACTCTTTATTTTCTATGTCCACACAGAACTTTGTAATCAGCAACTACCTCAGAAGCTGAATTTTAGCTAAACTGTATATCCTACTTTGTGGATAAAATCAGTGTACCTGGAATGTGCACTTTTATATCTTATTCTCGACTTGTGCACTTGCACCTGAGCTTTTCAGTCTCTATTGCGATATACTGGCAACATGTGTCAAATTATGTTCTGAACCCTTCAGCCTACAGCAACAATGGAAAATGTTCCCTTGCTGAGCCAGTGAACTCGGGGCATGAAGGCCTAGAGACAGTGAGCTAGTAAGCCAGTATAGGCCAGTACACGCGTCATAATGTAAAAGAAGCTTACCAACAGTCTCTTGTAGACTGCTAAATCATGGGAGCCCACTGAAGCGTAGTCAAGATGCATTCATCAATCATCGGTACGTTCTCCTGCCTCTAAAGCTTAACCCTGGAGAATTCATTGGCAAATAGACCACAACATCACACTACACGCACCACCTTTCAAAGGTGTACTATGCTGTAACAACCTCACAAGGGGACACCATGCTTTACCTCAAAAAGGCTCAGAAACTGTGAAACACCGCTATAGTTGTTCAGCTTCCTCTTCCTCTTTGCACAGTCCGGAGGAGCAAGAAAAGGCAAGGGCTCACGCGCTGCAAACAGCGCGAGAAGGTTGGGCGGTAAAAATTGTGTCATTTTGCTTCAGAGCAGCAAGATGGAGGTAATTCTTGCACAACGTTCGTCGGTTACAACAACCGCATGCCAGCCGCCATTTTGACAATGGAGAAGTTTGCTCTTGATCTGGTGGAAATGCATGATGGGAAGAAAATCTGGAGTTTCACATTTTAAACTGTCGGAGACCGTCGCAGTTGACGCCGTTCATGACGAAATCATCGAAATGTACTGTAGTCTGTAGCAAGGTCTGTAGAACGATTTCAAGGTCAGCTTCGCAATGAGACGTTCCTGACTAAGGTAGTCTGTGGTTGTGACAGGGCACGTTTTGTCCTAGACTTCTCTCTTACGTCAACTACGGTAAAATCAGCAGTCATTATAAAACGTACTAAAGTTTATATAGTGATATAAATTATTCTATTTTAATTTAATCATAGAAACGTAGTATTTCAAGATGTTTTCTGTGTAGTGTAAGTACCTTATTCAGACCTCTTACGCGTGTCAGTATTATCATTTTAGATATTTCCCAAAATACATCTCGATTTTACTGTGTTTCAGGCATGGGAGATGACAACTAATTTAAACAGCCATCACCAACAACAACGCATATCAGTTAAGGAATATTTTTCATCTAGTGAAGCTGCAGTGATGTCTACCACCAGAAATCACGAACCTCCGTTGCTCATGTAAACATAGTATTCTGCCTCAGATGATCAGGCTTCAAATGGAATCATTAGAAAGATGATGCATTCGTCAGTTGAGGTCACTCGCCATCAGCCTACGAGAGGGAACTCTTTTCACAAGAAGGCTTACTTATATGGAAAGCCACAGCTGTCATAAGTGGTCAACCAGACTTCTGCGGGGTACTTTTATTGCACTGCTGNGCAAGAAAAGGCAAGGGCTCACGCGCTGCAAACAGCGCGAGAAGGTTGGGCGGTAAAAATTGTGTCATTTTGCTTCAGAGCAGCAAGATGGAGGTAATTCTTGCACAACGTTCGTCGGTTACAACAACCACATGCCAGCCGCCATTTTGACAATGGAGAAGTTTGCTCTTGATCTGGTGGAAATGCATGATGGGAAGAAAATCTGGAGTTTCACATTTTAAACTGTCGGAGACCGTCGCAGTTGACGCCGTTCATGACGAATCATCGAAATGTACTGTAGTCTGTATAGTAGCAAGGTCTGTAGAACGATTTCAAGGTCAGCTTCGCAATGAGACGTTCCTGACTAAGGTAGTCTGTGGTCGTGACAGGGCACGTTTTGTCCTAGATTTCTCTCTTACGTCAACTACGGTAAAATCAGCAGTCGTTATAAAACGTACTAAAGTTAATATAGTCATATTAATTTTTTTAGTTTAATCCTTGGTTTAATCATAGAAACGTAGCATTTCAAGATGTTTTCTGCTGTGTAGTGTAAGTATCTTATTCAGACCCCTTACACGTGTATTATCATTTTAGATATTTCCCAAAATACATCTCGATTTTACTGTGTTTCAGGCATGGGAGATGGCAACTAATTTAAACACCCATCACCAACAACAACGCATATCAGTAATTTTTTCATCTAGTGAAGCTGCAGTGATGTCTACCACCAGAAATCACGAACCCCCGTTGCTCATGTAAGCATAGTGTTCTGCTTCAGATGATCAGGCTTCGAATTGAATCATTAGAAAGATGATGCATTCGTCAGTTGAGGTCACTCGCCATCAGCCTACGAGAGGGAACTCTTTTCACAAGAAGGCTTACTTACACACCACGTGACTCAGTGAACTATAACGGCATTTCGATAGTTGACCACATTTCAGCCATTACAGTCATGTTTTGTCCCGTCTGAAGTAATCGTACGTTTGTTTGCTTACAGTCAACCCGTACTAGCAGCCACCTGTGTATAAAGGCCACTCTTCATTTGCCCCAAAATGACACTTTCTATCGAAATCAACCTGGACAGAAAGGCCACCTGTCTATAAAGGCCATTTTGCTAAGCTCTCAGAGGTGACCGTTATAGACAGGTTTCGCTGTATTAGCAATCTCCGTCTATATATCGAGCAGCAATAATTTGCAACAACAGATTGCTCAACCAGAAGACAACCAGATAGCGAAGTAAACTTTTTCTCTTTCTATGATCATATTCATTGTAATACACATCTCCATTGGGAAATTATCCGATTCAAATATTTACAAACTTGAAATAATTTTACAATTTCTACAATATCTGCTTACAAAATCTCTCGTTAAACTCTGAAAAATAGGATTGATGATCAATGAAATGGGGTGATTATAGCATAGCACGACCACCTACCAACAACAAATGCTGCGTTAAAGATTTCCATATAAAAGAACTATCATGACTGAAAACCAGCGTGAATATACTGTATTGCGTTGCCTCTTTGCCAAACTGGAGACATATTGCCGTTGCCTCGAATTCACTCACCCTTGGCTAGTTAGATAAAGTCTCTATAACAGCGGATTTACTTGCATACTATTAACAATCCACGTGAAATACATCTTTGCATATATTTTTACCAAACTTGTAGTGTAGCCTGCAGTTTGGTACGCGCTCTAAGATTCCGTTTTCGTAGTAATAACGCAAGGCCCTGCTCATCTTTTCGTATGTCATGTTCTCTCGGTTTTTGCATTGGCCCCACAGCTGCGCCACGCCTGCTGAATCGACCAGGCGAAACACGCCATCTTTTCGCGAGACCCAATCGATGTAGCGTGGACAGAAAGACGAATCTTGCAGCAAGTCTATCAGGAATTCGTACAGATGGCGAGGTCGTGATGCTGCATAAATAAAAATAAACGGAACAAATAAGTTAATGTACTCCAAGCTTGAAAACGGCTCGTCAAGTTAGCATTGATAAGAGCTATTTGGTATCATTTTTCATACTCAAGCAAAATGACGGCGACTTCTTCTCCTTACCTTTCGATGATTGCAATATATGGTAGTTATCACCCCCGGCACACGATCGTTTCACAGGAATGCACGGCGATCCGGGGGACGAAACAGACGCGACATCAGCCTCGGAATCGGCGCTTGACTCTCGGCATTCGGAACCGGCAGAATTTAGCCGACCTCGCATCGACAATTTTCGCTTTCGCTCTGAGCGTGTCTTCGTTGTGTGCATTTCACCTTCGTATGATTGTTGGATTTGACTGATAAGGAAATCTCTTCCTAAAGAAATCGCAAACATATTACTTCCACTGAACAGGTGATGGAAGAATCTCGGAATGAGAGAGACTTGCATAGCTTCTACGCTTCTTAAACAAACACGACATCCAAGTAGATTGGCTCATACCTTCGACGCTTTGTAACGAAGCAGAAGGAGAAGGGACAATAGATTCTAATTCTGTTTCTTGAAATTCTCCATCCGCCCTGGTCAGCATATCGCGTCTGTCAAGCCCAGTCGACGAGAGGTCTGCCAGTACTTCGCTCAACGGTTCGCCTAAGAAAGGCGAGTGTGATAAAACGGACGAAACGGAGTCTGCAAAAAAGTAGAATCAACGTCAACATGCAGTATTTCAGTCTCTGGATTTGCCCAGTCTCCAATATTACTGTCACTAAGGCGTAACCAAGGAGGAATTGACGAACACTTAAAAACAGTGTCCATGACAGCGAAGCTCAACCGACAACCACTTCCTGTGCGATCTCAGTGTCAGGCTCAAAGCCACCCAGAATTTAATTACCACAATTAACTATGTAAACAAAAGAAACGGTATATTTACCTTTGTCCGAGTCGAAGTTGAAAGTTGAGTCGGAATCAACGTCAAACAAATCATCTATAAAAAGTGAAAATATTAAAACATTAGGACAAACGTTGGCAACGGCGAAGTGTTTTGTAACATAGCCAGTAGCCAATCATATTAAAGCTATCCCTAAGCTATCCAATGAATGAATTTCTGTTACTTTTACAGTATAACCACATCTCTATCCTCGTATTCATTTAGTTAACCTCGCTTGAATGTCATTATCACATCCCTAAATCAGATCAACTGGAAACAACAACCATTCTGTTGTCATCTACATATCGTAATCAAGTACGTTATATACTTAACATCACCAGTTCACCACAGTACTAAGACAACCAAACAAATGTAGGTCTACTGTTTCTGTATTAAAATAATTGTCGCATCGGTTATACCTGACAGATATCCGCTGAGTTCAGGGCAGATGAAGGAGTCTTCTACAATAAACAGACATAAACAAATTGATTTCTATCCAGGTTACATTATTGCAGGTCTTTCTAGTTAAAAATCAAGAAAACGGAAATATTAAGAATACCAACAACGTGTCAATTAGAGGCATGCAGTGAATTTAACTACTGGAACATTCTCACAACAATTATTTGAAGATCAGTGAGCACTGGAAGGGGACGACGAAATCGAAGATATGCCTAAGGGAGGTTACGGGGGGCGTTCCCCAATCCGCTTCAAGATCACCTTCAAGAATCTTCGTAAATCCGTTGATAACCATTCAAAGGTTGTGGTGATGTCTTGTAAACCAGACAACTTCTCCCATTGTAGAGCATCACAAAAAAATGCTAAAATAACATTTAATTTCAAACAAGCGTTCTCTAAATCTC
Organism: Calvadosia cruxmelitensis; assembly: GCA_900245855.1. NCBI lineage: Eukaryota > Metazoa > Cnidaria > Staurozoa > Stauromedusae > Kishinouyeidae > Calvadosia > Calvadosia cruxmelitensis. The sequence goes on along the minus strand of OFHS01000004.1, from coordinate 76,328 downwards.
TACGTTACGAAGCAGCCTTCATCCCTCGACCCCTAAGGAGGTTCTGCTTTTCAAATGCTGACGTTGCATTTTCATACTAGTATCGTCTTTACAATTTCGGGACTAGGGGAGGAGCCCCCAGAATAGGGAATAAGCTAGAATGGGTCTTACAGAACATGAGACAATAATTCGACGGGATCTCACCTTCATCTTCTCTGTCCGATGGCGTTTTCCCTTCGCTGTCATAGTTAGATAACAGCTGTCGATCCCATTGGCTGAGATCAGTGTCGTTATCGATGTCATAGTAACAAGGCGGCCTCGTAGCCGTGCTGAGGACTGGATCGTTGTTGAGATGACCGCAACATTGGCAGACGAGAAAGCGGTTCCACGTGGACATGACCGGTTGATCTTTGGTGAGGAAGCCTTGACCAGGATACGTATACATTGCATCCATTCTGTAAGAGAGCGAACTCGGTGTTAGAATGACAAAATAATAATGCCACCAAATCAATCATGTCAAGCACGAAACACAGGAAACCACGCAAATGATTCATTCGCCTCAGTCATAAGTGAAACCGTCAAAACAATTCAAAGCGATTTGACATTTCAACGCGGTAAGAAAAACATCAGATCTGTTTAACAATAATACTAAACCGCAGCAGTCGGTGCAAATATAGTTCGCTTCATCCATTCGTAAAAAGAGGCAAACGTCATGCTAATACAGTCATGGCTTCACTAGAATCCTCCATTCGAACTGTGGTTTCCTTTGAAAACAATAGCAGTGATCATCGTCTTGAAATTCGGAAATCGTAACTGACGTCATTTCAGTTGTTATCACGTGACATGCCACGACAGACAACACAAGACAACTGAATCTGTCTGAGCAGCAGACATTACGCCAACGTTGCAGACAAATAGAGCGTTACGTCATTATCCAACCGCTTGGAATTCTCTAGATATTCATCGATTGCGTTGATGAGTGAAGCACTTGTTGCTAAGTTAAAGACTCATGGTGTAAAGTACACTCGATCAACGTGAGTGCAAGCTGTTAGGTGTACATTCTCGTGGGAAAATAGGCTCGTCATGGTGTCCTACGGTTGATCAATAGGCTTTGTGTTGTGATGGCATAGCAACTAAATTCACTTGCCGAGTCGACATTGTAGAAAGAAAAGGTAAACACGGCCCATCCTGAACATTCTGCAACACTTTGCTGATCTCACGCAGAACCACATCTCAAGGGCACTTAAGTCAGTCAACACGCCGTCGAAGTTCTATTTGCATCAGTACTATTCAATGTCGAACTGGACGTCGTACAGTGTGTGTGACAGCATGACGCGGCAAATCGGCTTCAAACTTACGTTGTCGTTCGATGGGCTTCTCCGATATGAGACTCCTACTGCAGCACGATCCAATTCAATGAACGCAAGTGTTCAATCTACTCAATGGAGACTTGCCATAAGATCACGCCAACTGACAAAAATACGACGTCGAATCTCCTCTTAA
>OFHS01000004.1:0-74729 GCA_900245855.1 Calvadosia cruxmelitensis | reverse complement strand
ACGACGCCGCCTCAGCCACTGATCTTGCCCCCGTGCGCACCGTTGCCGATTCAAAACGAAACAAGACCGAGACAATCACACCGACAAAAGCAGATCACGTGACCGGTAGGACCTGTGCTCGGCTGGTTGTTTTATCCGAACAACAGGCAATGCCTTGTATGGTAAAACGCGAATGGCGTTCAATGCACTCAGACTGAAAGCCAAGCAGGTCGAACCACACGACGTCAGCGACCAAACGCATTGCTCCATTGCTAAGTACACAACAAAGAGAGACACGCCCTTCCCCCGCCTACAGTTGACACACGCACTAAACCACTAGAAGGATACCAAAGGTGAAAGAGGAACAAGACGATTGCTCCACTCATAAATCTACTGCGCGCACCGTAAGACATTTCGTGCCTCCAGGTCTGGTGAGGGCGGAAACGAGACTAAAACCAAACGTCCACAACCTCCTTTGTTTTCTTCCTGCTATTAATATTTAAGTGAAGTCAAGCACTTAGCTATATGGATCACCAAGAATGGGAAAGCTGTAAATAATTCCTCCAGCACGAAAGTGATAGAGAAAACCCAACCAGGAAATATTTCATACAAAAAAGATGAAATGCGTCTCGCTCGAAAAACTTCAGCGTGAAACACATTCGAAAACGTAACACAGAAATGGTTGGATATTTCATGCATTCATGTTTGGATATCAGCGGGGCAGATGATCATGCTGACTAAAAGGCCCAGCGGGATATGGACGGAAAAAGGACAAGTATAGATTCCCTTCATAACCGCAACGTTCAGTCACGCAAGGCCCTAGGTCACGCGTCCATTGCGATAGAAAGATAAGGCAACAGTGTCACGAACAACAAGCACATTATCACAATCTAGAAATGGTACTGTAAAAACAGAAAGCTGAAAAGTTTCCATGATTGAACTGCCCGAACATGTCGTCGTTTTTCAAATGCAAATCAATGACGCACCATGCAGCGAAATAATATCAACAGATGATGATAATTACGAATGAAAGCACTGAATCAAAGATACCTTCAAGTCCAAACGTCGTTTACTGGCAGTCTTTCCAAGTAGCGCCAAGAGGACGATTTTCAATCAGCAAAGAGAAAGGGAAAATAACGTGTCCGCCTCACCCACGAGAGATATTGAAAATGGCACCAAAATGGAATGGCAAGCAAAAGATGCAATCCAACGGAATACACATGACTGCGTTGGGCAAACAACTATCCACAGCGGTTATTTGATCTAAAATTATACCCTCCAAATTAACACCCCCCACGTTGAATAGCCAGTGTCAGCATTAAACACTTAGCAGAATTGCGTCTGTTGGACTACGCATTGATCGTTTGCGCCGGGCTGTGCACACGTGGCTAGAGGCGGCTAAACATCACGTCATCACCATGGAAACGATGACGGCATCGATTTGCTGTCAGTTCACATGGCTGATCGTAGCCCGGGCGTGTTAAGTTGACGCGATTTTCCACAGAGTAATGTTTATCTATTGACAAATCAAACGTTTTCCCTTCTCTCTCTGCCGTCTGTCGTACCGGTCCAGAAACCACTCCATCGGCTTGCCAAAAAGCAGCGGCTCCGAGAGATGTCAATTCTGGCGACTAAACAGCAAAGCCGAGCTTCAGCGAACACATGCAAATTAGAAGTAAGACCACAACGCTCTGCGTGTAAATTCAAGCGCACGAGACCGAGGGTCACCCGTTGAAACAAGAAATTACGAGACATCTAGCGGTTCAGCATTTAATCTCTGCTTTCCCAGATTTGCAAGATTCTCCATTCTCCATACAACGGGGAAACGCTGCTTGTGTTTTGGGCACTATTCCCTCAACCGTTTCATTGGAAGAGATTTTTAATTTGTAAATAGCTTAGGCAGGTTTAGTTTTAAGTATTTTAACTGTAGATTTTATAAGTAGCTATTGACATGCATAGTTTTTATTTGTTAAAGTTAATTTACTTTAGGAAAGTTTGTCTTTATAGATTGTTGATGTAATTATTTGAAAAAAAAAAGAAAAAGAAAAGATTCTCCATTGCCTGACAGCCAGGAAAAAGGTTAACCCTTCTCGCAGGATGATGCTACGTATCATAGGGGGCAAGAAGGGGGTCGCGGGACGCAATAAGCGGCAACGCTCGTCATGGCACATTCTTCGGGAGCACGTTTGATTTCGACGATGGTTGTGAGCATTTGATAACTAATCAGCTGTGGATTAAAAACATTAAAGGAGAGGAAAACTTGTGTTCCTTTTCTATTGCTCGCAACCTGGAGCTCGTATCCTAGCAACGGTGCTCTCTGGATATTTATGACGTAATCTATTAGCGCACTTGATATGCCGAGTCGTAGATGCCCGTTTTATTTTGGAACTTTAATGTTTCTTGAAGGCAACGTGTGGAATTTCATGGGGACTTTCTTTTGTTTCATGATGTTGTGCCAGTGGCTGCCTTTTGCGCACCTGGGGCGGGATGGATCGGGAGACCCTTCGGTGCTTCTCATGGGTGAACTGCTGGATTTCACACGCTGACGCCCACCAAAGATAGCGACAAGTGGACGAGTGGTGTTGGCATTCTCGTCAGGGTGCAAGGCAAACAGCAGGAGTCAAACATCACTTGTGCGGCATCAATGAAGGCCAATGAAGGCATGCCCTAGTTTACAGTGGCACACAAAAGGCAGGCATTCCAAAAGGAAAAATTAAAAGCAGAAATAGAAGTATCTCCCTGTGATATAAAGCAATACACATTTGTGCAAACAGTAGCACCAAAGAGGTCTTTGATCGAAGCATCATCGATGGTTCAGAGACGCCTACTTATGCAACGCCATGTTTTTCGCAAGTTTAGCAAGCTAATTGGATCTTGGGGGACAAATCATGCGAGCGGGCCTCTGTCAAGTGTCGTGTTCTTTGATGTCGACCAAGAGACAGTTGAATCAATGTGCGAATGGCAGACTCCATTTCGCAGTCCAATTGGATTGGTTTGGATTGGTTTGCTGCAGAGAAATGGTGGCAATTGATGACTATAGAAGCCCGGCAGAATAGCGCCTTCTTAAAAACATGCTAGGTAAAAATTGCAATGCCAACTACGTCAATTGTGTTTGCCTTCACGAGGACAATGTCATGTGCATTTCGACCTTCTCCAGAGGAACTCAGGGATTCCATCAGTGACAAGGATGATAAGACGTTTAAGCTTTGAACAGTTCTGTGATACGAAGAATGCTTCTGGTCGACAGTTCTTGTACGAACATTCTTTGGTTTTCGGGACATCTAAACATTTCCCGCTGTTGCGCACCCTGCGGTCCGTTTCAATCGTGTCAATGAAATCGTTCCTTCATTGTTTTGTCAACAGTCCGGCACATCCGATGAAAATCACAACATAGAGCAACCGAAAGAAAAGACAGCGGTACCACTTTGGAGATACTACAGACACGGGTTTGCAGAGGGAGCTTGTCTGCTTCGTTTTCCGTCGAATACGAAGAGTAGCACGCAAGAGAGCAGCCAGCGCCGGCGCCCCGGGCACAGAAGCAAACAGCAACAACAACAACAACAATTAATGTCATAAAATCACAACAACAACGTCCAATAAGTTGTATATGCATGACAAATTTTCACCAGACCACTACAGAACCGCAGCAAGCTCAAACCACGACAGACCTAGTGAAATAGAGCGACGCAGTCGATATCAGCCGTCTGCAGCTTGTTGTGTCGCCCCCCATTGCCAGTCATCATGTCCGACGATATTGGTTTGGTCTCAACGGCAGACTGATGCATGCCCCTGTCTACTGCCACAACCAAAACAACGTCACGTGGGTACTCTATCGAATGTGTCTCATGGAATTGATCTCTGACCTAGTGGTCTTTATAGCGCAGTGCAACTCAAGCGATAACCTCATGTCATTGGTAACAAACCTCAGAGACAATAGATGACTTACCTCAAGAGGGCAAAGGCAATGTGAACCAACAGACAGACACCGCAGATTGCTCTTGTACACGATGCTAGTGGGGAGAGGACAGAGGTACAACGTTGGAGGCACGAAGGGGGCTTGTTCTCAACCTATGACAGGCTTGACAGTCCAAATTTGGCTCTTCGGCGAACTTCGTGCGTTTGTTTTGCTTGCTGCTCTTCTCTCCTCGAGGACGCTGTCGTCAAGTCTGGCCTAATCGAGTCTCGTGGAATTCTCCGATCGCAAGTTCACTGTGTGTTGACACTTGCTGCGTTGTTGTCAGCGCCAAGGATCTCCCCCTTGGAGGTAGAGGCTGTGAACTCGCTCTGATTGGTTGCAATGGGCCGGTGGAGGTCCCATATATGGTTGTACTTTTGTCTTTCGTCTGGAGTAGATGCGTAATCAAGGGCCCTTGCCGTGACTGATCGGTACACTGTCAGTCGGGTCTAATGGGCTGCTTCACGCCTAGGACTCCCACACAAATATTTTTAGTGAAGATCAACCCTACACCGTCATTCACAATCAGATTGAAGGTGGAATACGACGTCATAGCAGAAAACAAACTTGGTCTTCGAGACTTTGTTCTCTGTGAAATCTGACGTTTTGGCGACAGGCAAGCACCGGGAGGCGACGCTGTTGAGCAATGCATTTCCCCTGAAGGTCTTGGATACATTGCCAATGTGCCTTCTGTTAATAACGCATAGCACTCATGTCCTGTGAAACAATTACGTCTTAAGTGGTAATGCATCGTTTTGTGTGCTTGTAATTCGGATTATAACTTATCGGTACAGTACTACCTCCATTTCGTAGCCGTGATGCGGCATTTTCGAACCGCCCATGGGTAGCTTCGATTGCAGTCTTCAAAGCGGCAAGCGCTTCTGACGTATTGAATAGTTGCCACGTTCATGATTCGATTCTGGGAATAATATAACAGGGGCGTGGTTCTGATCTTTATGCAGCCAATGACGACATCTCTACAACCAAGGCACTTATGTTCGAAATGCTACCAGTGATTTTTGTGATCTTGCCTTGCCGTCGCCAAGCAACCGCGCGGTAGTACTGTAACTGTGGGCAACCTAGAAATTATTGTACTCTATTCGACGAAGTGACCCAAAACTCAACCGAAATGCTGTGGGTCTTTGACTGGCAGTTAAATCCGGGGACAAATCGTAGATCAGACAAAGCTCTTGATTGCTTATCTTAAGACGATGCCATATATCCTATTGCTGGTAGAGTACAACTATCTAAATTTCTGTTGGCATTAAATCGATGTGATGTTGTCTTGACAACAGTATTGCTCCGTGAACAGCTTCACGTCGTCATCTCAGACGGTCTAGATGTCATTTTGTATCGGCTGAATTGAAACTGAAATTTCCACATGAACCGCTGCGATTATCTGCGATGCTGTTGTATATGACATTACATGATTATTTAGATCATTTAAACGCATTGCACCGCCGGTGCGCTCCCGATTGCTACCGAAAATTCAACATGTTGAAAAATCGCCGGCTCCTTCCGATTCACTCGCGATCTCCTGATGCGCGGTTTCCATTTCACTGCAAGGAGCCTACGAAAATCGGCGGGTGCTCCCGATTCAAATGGAAACCAGGCTTCACAGGTAAGTAACTCGTAACTCGTTTGTTTGTTGGTTTATTTGTAGGACGATCTGTGGTATGTTAAAAACTTGAAAAAATTATTACTATGATCAGAAAAAGAAATTTACAGGTAAGTCCGATTTCTTAGCAATGAAGTAACACTAGCAGCCAGTAATGGTTTATACAGGCCAATATAGAGAGGAAATAAATAGCTGCTCAGTGTACTGTACATGACGTCACTATTTGTCTCTGCATGCAGTTAGCATCTGTGCTACACATTATAAAAGCTTTTTTGAAAAGGGGTTTATCGTGATGGGATCATATTTATGGCGAGATATGTTAAAAAGTGTTAGCGATTACATGCTCAGGGCAATTTGCATTTCTACTTTTTCGGCGATGGCGGACCGTTTGCAAGCGCTGAGCCTCGGAGCAAATGGCCCCTACTGAGCTATGAATAGATTGAGTTCGTCACAATGGACATGACTCTATGGTAAAGTAAAATTGTCCAATACTGAAAGGAAAACCTATACAGGATCAAGAAACGTCATAGTTATAATTGAATGAGTGTTCCGAGAATTATAGATTGAAACTGAGGTCTGCCTCGCCTTGGACCGTGGCCATCTTTCCTTCTTCTCTTCGTTACGTGTTCTTCGTTTACAAAGCAAAATCGTACGTTTTGAATTGAAGTCATTCGCGCAGAGACAGAACATTGTTTGTATCGATTTCAGTCACTTGAATCTTGAACTCTTGGGATTTTTTGTGTCTGGAATAAAGTAAATCGTGGTAGAGACTTCTCTGCACCGGCTAACGTTATGGAGCAGTTGGCTTTTCCAGACGAAGATGGCCGCGGCGGAAGAGCATTGACACCAGTGGAGATCGAAGAAATGGAAAATAACAGGTTCCTACTAAATTGACATGTACTTGGATTGTTATTGCCCATGATAAAGTCCCTTAATTGCTCCTGCTGCTCAAAATTTCGCCTTTTATGACTTTCTTGTGAGGTGTTGGCCTGCCTATCTTGGTTGCTACTTGCTAGCCTGGTGGCTGGTTGATATTGTGTTGCGTGCAGTGTGCTGTGTGATCTCTCTCTATCTTCTTCAATTGCTGTGCTCTTAATTAGACATTCAACAAAATGTATAAATGTTATATCATCTTAGAGATCCATAAAGCGTATAATCTTTTGGGCGTTGCATATTAAGAAGCTGCATACGGAGGCCTATGTCGTAGGCCATTACACTGTTTACACCGTTGCAGCTTTCGCTGTTTTTGTATTATTATACTTAGACAAGGAGTTGCTTGTTCAATTGATTTCATATGTTGATTATTTACCTCTTGTAATATGATTGTTTATTAAATGTGTACTGCACTACTGCTATTATGTCTTTAAGATCTACTTGTTTTGTTTATTAGACTATTGCCTTTGTGTGTTGGTTAACTGTTGATATTTATGAATGAAGGCTGGAACTTGCACGATAATTATATAGTTTCATTAGAACGACTGTGTTTTAGCATGACATTGAATGATCGAGCAACAATTGTGAAAAAGGCTAGTGTTTGATGTAACTCATGCAAGTGAGATATTTTGTTGTCGTTAATGTTGAGAGTGATTACCAGTGGGCCTGCGATTCAGTAGCAATGGATGTTTTGATTTTCCTAGGAGAACGTGCTGGGTTTGTTTTGCTTCGGATGAAGATGAGCCCAATGCTCTGTGGCTCCAACCGTGCCGATGCAAGGGAACGACCAAATGGGTGCACGACCTTTGTCTTCAACGCTGGATCGACGAGAAACAAGGCAATAATCCAACGATACCTGTGCGCTGCTCGCAGTGTAACACACTCTATATCATTGAGTATCCGTCACTTGGCCTCTTTCTGTTGTCCGTCGATTACAGCGATCAAGTGATTGACAAAGTGTGTCCTCTAGCTGCTGGGACGGCTGTTATTGGCTCGTTATATTGGTCAGCTGTGTCATACGGTGCTTTGACAGTCATGCAAGTGTTTGGTCAACAGGATGGTTTTGAAATGATGGAGCGTGCTGATCCCTTCTTTCTACTTGTCGCCTTGCCAACGATACCACTTGGTCTCCTGTTGGCTAAAATGGTGAGATGGGAAGATTACATTCTTCAACTGTGGCGACGACATTCAAAAGCTATCTGCAAACTGAAAAGTTATTTTGGTATCGAAGAGAAAGAAATCCCCCAGAGGGAGCCTGTACCAGCATCCAGTTCACTTGATTTTGTTTCAACTACAAGGCTTGTTTGTGGGGCCTTCTTGCTCCCAACGTTTGCTTCCCTTGTTGGAAAATACATGTTTCGAGGCGTCAAAGATCCATTGAGGCGCACTGTATTGGTAAGAAAATTAAGTAAAGCTAGCTTCACTTTCACACAGGCTACATGCAGGCTAGACTTGAAGCGAAAGTCTATTCATTATTCGAGTTGTGAAGGTACAACCTAGATCTACATTCATCTATTTAAAGGGACCTAGGGGCCATTTCTAGTGGAGAGGAGTGAAGACACTTCTTGATTTTGGTAATAGCTTCAGTTACTTCTTATTGCTAACAGCAATTGATAATAATAATAATGCTAAGATTATTTATTATCAAGATCAACTTGTTATTAGATTAAGCAGGTTTGATTGACAATGTGCAGCTCTAAACCCTGATGCCTTTTGGGGTATAAGCAATTCCCGGGCTCATGATTTTAAGGAGAAGTGGACAATTTAAAGCCAAAAATAGTTCTTGAAATTGACATTGGTAGCAAAGTATGCTGTTGCATGCATCTCAAACAATAGCCTAGCTTAACTTCCAAACTGCGTTAGGGTTTTTACAAATTCCAGTACTCTATTCTGTTAAAGTTGTTTAATCTCAATTTTATCAGCATTATAGCGACATTACATTGTGCCGCAGCAAGCGTACCATCAGTCTGCTCTAGAGTATTGAACTATTGATGTTGTTTTCTTTTCAGGGTGGTGTACTTTTCACTTTCTTGAAAGGTGCACTTAAGATCTACTACCGACAACAGCAATATGTTCGTCTTGCGCAAAGAACAATCGCTCCCTTCTGCAAGGAGGCTTCGACCAGTATTTGATTGAAACAACCTTGGTCGTACATGTCTATTTTAGATTTTAAGGTTTCTAAGTTATATTTAGTGACAGACAATGATGCCTACGCTTGAATGTTGTACATAGCAATGTGTTATATCGTTACCATGCTGGATTTATGCAAGCTGTATTTGAGTATTGCAATAGCTGTACTTGTTGATCTGCTTGATACATTTAATGTTAACATTTGATTTAGACGGAATTAATAAAGACAAAGTCTGAATACGTTTATACTAATGATAATTGCGATGCAATGTCAACTGGATACTGCAGGCTACATAAAAAGGATAAAGTCAAACCTGTGTTAGCCACCACCTCTATAGAGCAGCCACTCTTCATAACCCAAAATGATACGTTGTATATAGAAATCAACCTGGACAGAAAGGCCACCTGTCTGTAAAGGTCATTTTCCACATGTCCTAACCCAAAAGGTGTCCATTATAGACAGCTTTCACTGTAATTAGTCCTTTCATCGTAAGCATTGAATTTTCCAAGTGTTCATATCGTCAGCTGTCAAGTATCCTATATGATAAATTGATAGTTCTTAAAATTGATAATAATTATGATTGATAAAGCAATTATTGATTATACTTTCAAACTGAATCCATGCAACTTGTGTGCTTTTAAGAGAGAAAACCTTGAAGAGATTACAAGATTTTACATTAGGTTAGGTTAGACAACTAGATGGAGCTGAGTTCAAAATTGACACAAAGTACTTTCACTATGCTCGCGATTGCCTCGGAAATTCCTACAGTACAACCTCGCTTTCGTTCACACGACCACTTGTGTCAAGAGACCAAGAAACCACTTCCAATGCGGCCACATAAGACAAGTTTGGCTGGAATAAAATTTAATAAATACGGTAGAGCGGTATTTAGTTGAAGCAGAGTTGCCATTAATATCCCAGTAATAAATGTGCTAGTACTGTACATTACTACATTGTGATGTATTCTATCGCCTTTTTAATCAAGTGTCAGCCTCGATCCCATCTTTGCTCCTTTTGGTGGCCTCTCTTCTCTTCTTTTGACGGAAAAGAGTCCATGGCGGGCAGCGTGACTTCGAAACGCGAAGGACTTGAAACTTCGGAATTCTATTTTCTTTGCTTTGAAACTCCTTATCTCAGCACCATAGAGCTCTAAATGGCCGCTCCAAGCGCCTTACCGGCTGTCTCGATTAAGACTGAAGCTATTTCTTCGTCCGAAACGGCGTCTGTTCCTGTTTCTACCAGCTCAAAGCCGACGACGTTGCAACTTGCAGACCGCCAAGCGCTGCTTGATATTATCCTTGCGGATCATATTTATGCAAAACCATATTCATTACACCCTGATGCAAACCGAATTGCTCCAGCGAAAGTGCTTCAGTTTAGCAAAAAGAAACCGGTTTCGAATAAAGGCAAGGAGACGAGTGGCGATGGTGAATTGGATGTTGTTACTTTCAAAGCGCAAGGACAGCTGAACGTCAGCTACGATAGTGGTAAATCGCGCAATGTTATGTCTGAAATGGAGAAGCTCATGGACGGATTCTCGGACGATGGATCAATAAATGAAGAAGATGAACAGTTTGTGAGGTAGGCGGAGCATGATCTTATATTCAAGAAGAATTATCGACCATCGACTAGCACCCCGTGACACCGACTACTTCGACACAACAACTACGACACAACAGCTAAGCCCTAACGTCCGACGATCATTAGGACTTAAGTGCTGTATTTGTAATTTTACTGCTACAAGAGACGATCCAACTCCAATAATGTAAAAATTGGCTGTTTAGAGCCGTCAGCATGACTAGCACTCATATGACATTTCTGGAAAGCCAGGCCAGGCCTGTACTAAAGCCCTGTCTGGAATTTATGTACTGCGCGATGGAGATCTCTGCCAATACAAGCAAATTTGGCCTGCTAAATCCGCGACCATACAAATTCTGAGAATTGTACTCAGCCCCATATATTTTATCTGGGAAATGAGCTCTGTATGTGCAATCCTTACTGTAACTCTGTTATTCAAGCTGATAGCTGCGGCTGGACTGCGCATTTTAGCCACATCAAAGAGAGGCAAAATGCGCAACATTTTTCAGAAACATTTTGCTTCGGCATGCAAAATACAAAGTTTCCAGTCTGGACTAAAGCTCATCTTACTTTGCAATGTGGCAAAACACACAAAGCTACAGGAAAAAACATTAGCTGTAGCAACTGCCTAATTAGAATGAATTGAACACTCGAAAGCACGATTACTGGATGGATAGTGACATCTAGTGTTGCGGTTAAAATCGCATTGCTGGCAGAATCGTTGATTGCAAAAATCATCTAACAGCAACGCTCATGGATGTGAAAGATGTGTCGTCTTGCCAATGCCCCGTATGTAGATGTATTTCCGGATCCTTTGATTTCCTTTACATTTTCAGAGACACTGTGTATGAAATAATAAATATGTAATGTGATCTTACCAAGATAAAAAAATTGTGAAACTTACCCGGTTGTGGGAATTTAATAAACTAGGAACACAAGCTGAAATATGATGTAGTTTAGATATTACTGTTGCCTGATGAAGTTGACCAGCTCAGGTTTAAAATAAAAGTGCTTTCCATGATCAGACAGCGGCAAATAAAGATAGCTGTGGTGGCTAGCTAGCACCAGTTCACAAGCAGAATTACCCAGAGGACCCTACTGCATCTGTGTTGAAGGTGCTGTGCAGCTTTAGCAAGGTTCGTCTCAAAATATTGACCTTTTGAAACTTCAAAGGGCATTTTTCATTTATGTTTGAGGATGAAGGCTTGTGAGATGTATTTTATCTTCCAAGGTGAACTAGATAGTCCTGCTTGATGTCTCTTTTCTGTCAAACTTTCCAGGGTTGGTTGGACGAAAATTCAAGGGAAGTTATTTGACAAAATATATGGGATACTGTCAACGTATTTATTGGCAAGGAAGGCATATCACTTGGTAAGAAGAAACTGTACTTTTTCTTTCTTTGTATTTCAGTATTTCGGTCATTTGTCAAGTGTAGTTTTCAAGTTACGTCAGAACTTTGCAGATAGGCTTGCAAAATAGAATGTATAAGACGGTAAAGAGAACTTGTTAAGCCCAAGCAGAGTAGGAAGAACTAGGGATGCATCACACGTCCACACTATTCTCCTGGTAAACAATTTCATTGTAATCAAACAGCATCTCTGCTTGCATCCTTACCAGTATCTTGCAGCATTGCACTCATGAACATGTGTCTATCATTTCTTTAAATAGTATGCCGTAATCTTTGACAGTATCGTTATATTCTCGACCATTTATCAGGACTTGGAATATAGAACCATTCAAAAATGTTTGGTATTCAATTTGAATATTACAGAAAATATTTGTGCAAGTTGTATCATTGTCGACTACTATTTGTTCCCCTGTAGAACCCCAATGAGCCTGTCCTCCGTCGAATTGCTCTTGATAAAGCCGCGTCACGTGTCCGACATGCATTTAGTAGAGTCCTGTGGGTAAGTCAGTCCGATTGCTTGTTTGACAAATTTGTTGGTGTGTTCCGTAATTCTCGCCCAACTCATTTCTACTAACAGCCACCAGACTATCACAGAAATGATGCTAGCAATAAGGAGCTCTAGTAGAGACTTTAACGTTGTTAACTGAAAAATAGTGACGTGTAATCTCTAATTCAATTAACCCCTTCTCTCTTGTTAAGGACACCAAGGTGACAGCTTGGCTTCATGGCGTTCTTGTCGATGGACTTCATTCAAGCATGTTCCTTTGCTACCTGGAAATATTGCAAACCCTCAAGTCCAAGGCACGTTTAGTTGAACAATTGCTTGCATATCGTTCCATAATTCTTGATTAAATATCGTCTTGAAGTGAGACATAGCAATGTTGATACAGTAGACAAAGTGCTTGTGGTTGATTCTCCACCACAACAAGGTGCATGGTCAGACACTCTGCAGTCTGTGTCACTTTTGGTTCCAAAATACCTGTTAGATCTTTGTGCAAAATGATCTTGTTGAACACATCTCCAGGCTACGATAAAGCCAGGTTCCTGGGAATTTTATAAGACAATTAATGAAAGTACCTTGCACATTTTCGGTGGAATCAATTTGATACAGAACTACATACTTTCTGTTAGTCGTTTAGTCATGGATAAAAGATTGTAACATGTCTTGAGCAACCACACAAGGGTCCAATGAATAGTGATCGCTTAGTACAGGCGGTCGCTCGAGACAGGACGCTATTAAGACATGTTAGATTGTAGTTAAATTCATTGTGGTCATCTCCTGACAGGTGCCTTCGTTAATTGAGAACATCCTCAACAACTCAGCTTATTAAGACATGTTAGATTGTAGTTAAATTCATTGTGGTCATCTCCTGACAGGTGCCTTCGTTAATTGAGAACATCCTCAACAACTCAGCTTACATTTCAACCAGAAAAGATGTCATGGCTTCTACCAGCCTGTCAGCCAGCTTGAGAAAGTCATGGGATCCTTCTCTTGGTCTGTCAACCCGTCTGCGGCAGGTAAGTAATTGGTACAAGATGTACAACAGTTTATGCCAATTGTACAAGCTGCCAGAGACTTAAATGTAATATCCATGATGCACTAGTATGATTCTGCTTCTAGCTGTAGACGAATAAAATATTCTGATCACGTGACTATGGCATTGCCTGACGCAACTTTTATGCTACCTCATTCGTTCCAGGCTGCTTTGCCTTGTCTTGGCAAAGGATGCCTTTAATTTGTGATAATAGCTACTGATCTGTTTTCTCTGGCAGCTCAAATTTCCCCAACCTCCATTCTTCATCATGGTACCATGTGGACCTAATCTATCAACGGCATCTTCAAAGCGCTCAAGGTTTTGGCACTCGCAGCTGTCAACATACGGCAAAGTCATCCCTGTCAACATGCACACGACAGGCAGTCGATCGGAGATTGATACCAAACACTATTTGGAACATCTCATTGGCGCTGTGAGATCAAAAGTATGCGAGGTAGCTAGCAATGTACCAGCCTGTGTTGATTGTCAAGTTACCTTTATTCAGGAATCGGTCTATTGGTAAGGTGCAAATTACGCTTGCCATATGGCATCTGTCCATCATGATGTTCACTTCTAAGACAGTCATACGCAATATCTGCTCAAGAATGATAGTAAAATTACACTCCCATTTGTGACTGATCGCCGATTTGTTGCAGAAATCCACTCAGCATTCCAGAAGTCCATTTTCCCAAGCTCTGACTTTCTGCAAATATGCCCACAGTAAAGCATTGCAAAAGACAGTTGTTAACAGTTACCAGATATTGGAAAAAAATGAAATTAGCAACTATCACCTGGCAATCAATGTACTTATTCCTTATGTCGTCACTGCACTGCCTTTCCAATTTGAATGGATAATCAAAATACAATCTTTGTCACACATATTGTTTGCATATGTCAGCAGAAAATGACAACATGACGTCGTTAGAGATCAGTTCCATAAATATCTCACCTGCAGCAGATAAATTCGTGTGCATTAGGTCATCTAAGTAACACTGCAATTTGATTGAATTCATCTTCATCGGCAGATTGATTAAAGTGGACCTGATGCTGTGATTGATTTTAATCCCTACTTACCCAAATGCAGTGTTTGTTGGTGTTGTTGTTGTAGTGCTATTTACTTGGATTATTCCTTATTTGATCTTCAATGTATGTTGCACGGCATACACGGTTCTTATAAATAATAGTTTTATGGACATTGTTTTTCTACAGTTTCGTACACATTACAGCGATCGTCCCATCGTGTTAATTGGCTGGTCAATTGGTGCTCTTGTGGCATGCAAGGTAAGCAGCTTAGACCCGAAGGATAGGCCTTTCGAGATGGACAAACCCGATTGAGGGATGTGTTTACTGTGTATTACCGCATTTAACATCTACATTCCAGGTTTCTAGTTTGGAGAAGGTCTCTGCACTTGTGTGCCTTGGTTTCCCGTGCATTGGGGCCAATGACGAAAGAGAGGTATTCTAGAATTCTGTATGGCATGTTGCGAGTAACTGATCAGTACGCCACTATGTAACATGGTCGTAGTGTCCCTTGCTCTTTCTGTATCCAGATGAGGGAAGCCATTGCATACGACAATCTGGCAGGTTACGTTTGTTTCTTGGTTAGACCAAGGACTTTTGTCAGCTCATTTTGTCACGACTTGCTTTGAGAGGTTGAAGGGAAAGCTAACCCTTGCAGGGCAGAGCCATGCCTACTATGAATGCTATCATAGCCAGTAATATTACAGTATCAGCATTGCTTCCATTTGATAGATTGAGTCCAGAGCCACCATTATGCGTTACTTGTTCTTGATCGTTTGACATCTGAATTGGCCATTGTTGCCTATGATGATCTCCTAGTTTGCCCTGTTCCTTTGTGTATACATTCCCCTCTTACGCTGTGACACCCTTGTCTGTCATTGCCATATATGGTTTGTATCATTTATTCAGCTCGAAAATGATCCCCTGGCCTCTGTGACATGCCCTACGATGTTTGTCATCGGATCGCACGATTTATCAACATCCGTTGCACGAGTGGAGGTGAGCTGTCATGCCTTGTTCGGTGGTTTCATCAGCGTATGTGTCAACATGTTGTCAACTGAATATAGTGCACCATTTTGGCATGAGGAATACTGTCTGCAATGTGATTAACCTCCATCATCTACGTGGAGATTCTAAGCATAGCCAAATCCGGTTTCTCTGACAATTGGTTGCTTTTAGAACTCTTAACAGACACTGTTTTTTAGAAAGAGAAATACACAACGTTCTAGGCAACGTGCAACAGCCTATTCTAAGATTGTTTGTAAACAGTAATGGACTGTAATTACAGATCCGATCCTTCTGCTGACGTGGAATGAGGTAACCCGGGGAGTTTTTTCATCAGAAATATTATCGACCTTCATTCTATATACCTGGAAAGTCTTGTTTGAGGTCAATTGTTGCCTGTGAGAGCAAGCGTTTGCTTTCGAAGGCATTTACCTGGTGACTGCATTGCCAGTATTCATTGTAGCCGTATGTTACATGACCCATATCTTTCTTGTTTTGGTATAGGAGCTCAGAAAGAAATTGAAGGCCAACAATCGTCTATTGATCGTGCCATCAGCCGACAGCATGGTGAGTCAGTCTGATTGCTCTTCTGTCCGCTAACTTACGACTGTGATGGTATTGTCATGGTGAAGCCTCGAGTTCAAAAGACAGCCTCTCTTTGTTAGATCCATGTAGAAACTAATTCCCAACCAAAGTGTTCAATTTCAGAATCCAATCCAAGCATGTACCTATTTCAAACATGTATGTTGTTTAACCCCTTGAAATAGGTCCTTTGCTCACATTTATCGTGTGGCGGATATTCTCGCACAGGTCAAACCGATGGTCACATAACAGACACCATTATGCTTATGCGTGAGACTGAGTCCCAGACTCCTAAGAGGGCGTTTGTATACTGCTGTACGTGGTATAGGGACATCCGCATTTAGATGGACAATTGTAGGTTCACAGTGAAATTTTAGAGTATATAGTATTTAGTTGACGAGATTTTGGTTTCTACAGTGAAACCTGTCTATAACGGTCACCTCTGGGACCTGAAGAAAATGACCTTTATTGACAGGTGGCCTTTCTGTCCAGGTTGAGTTCTATAGGGAGTGTCATTGTGGGGATATGACGAGTGGCCTTTATACACAGGTGGCTGCTTTATAGAGATGGCTGCTAATACAGAGTTGACTGCACTGCACTTTTGAGCTTTCTGGTGGCCTTGCCGCTGTCGGAAATGGTTACTTCGAAAACGTTTTCCTCTCAGAGAGAAGGCGGACTGGCAGCATGATTCGTTTGCGTTTTGGTTTGTTGATGACACTCTTGTCTAGAGGGAGGGATCACTAGTTCCATCGTGCAAATAATTGATTACGCAAATAGTATTTGTCGTGCGCAGTTTCAGATGTTGTTGTGAATCAATTTGTGTAGATCTGCGCGAGTCTTACTCCTTTCTATTTATGCGTCGTCTGTTGTACTGTCTGTCATTTTCTCGATTCTTCGTTGTTTTCTTAGTTGAAGATCTCATCGTCGAGAAAGAAGCAACTGCAGATGACGCAAAGCATGCTGGATCGACTGATACAGGTAAACCGGAAATCGCCGTCTGCCTATCTCGTGCGTTCGTCGTTTATTTGATGTGTCGTGGCGGCGCTGCGCTTGGTGTGTCTGTTGTGTGTGTCTGTCTGTCGGTCTTATCCTGTCCAATATTGGGCAATGCCAAATGCGATCGCAAGCGTAAGATCCTCACACGGCGAAAACAAACACGAGGAGATCATTGAAATCCACCGTGTGACGTCATTTGCCTTATGTGCGTAGGGAGGTTTTACTTGTTGGCGTGATTTGTGATTTGTTATGGCGATAGCAAGCCAATCAAATGCCAGACACCACGCTGGACACTGACGATTAATTGGTGCGTGATGTTACAGAAAAGATTTCCAGATGAATTGTAGAGAAACAGTTCCCTAGTCATGTTTAGCGATCACCTGTAATGAGCGACCACCTGCCCTCGGCGACCAAACTGTTGTACACTGTAAGGCTGTCCTTTCAATCACCATAGTTTGATACTTGCGAGATTCATGTGTGAAATAATTGTAGTATATCTGCCAACGATTGGAGTGTTGAATTGTTTTGCGCTCGCCTCTTCAGGACGAAATCAATTTGTTTCTGATGAACACGTTCTGTCCTGAGCCATCACCCCGCAACGACCCGCAAGCAGGACGGTCGTCACCAAGCCCCAGTCGCCTTGCCATAGAGAAGAGAAAGAAGAAGAAGAACGCTGCGTCGCCGTCCACTGCCGATGGTGTTCCCACCAAGCGAAAGAAAAAAGTGCCATCGAGTGCCGCAGAGTCGCAGGCTGCCGTCAAGGTGTCCCCTGGCTCTCCCGCCAGTACCACCGCTTCGACGCGAACGACGGCTGACTCATCACTGTCATTGGCCACCCTGCTAAAGATGCCGCCTGGCAGCAAGCCGTCGAATGGCGCCGTCAAATCCACAGGCAGTGAAGCCAAGGCAAACTCAGGCAAGGCCGCGGCAAAGAGACAATTGGCGAACAAGAGCTCGACCGATCGCCACGCCAAGAAGCCCAAGTTATCAATGAAGAAACCCATAGCAACGACGACGGCGTCATCAACTGTGGTCTCGCGTCCATACAGCGGTGCCTCGTTTGTGGCCTCATCGCAGCCAGGCATGATCACATTGCAAGGTTTCTCATCTGGATCGATTCTGCTGTCGAGTGCCGGAGGACAGATGCGCCTACAGCAAGGTGGGAATGTGTTGTATGTGCCAAGCACGAGTGGCGTGGCGGCGACCACGTTGCACGCCGGCTTCAGGGCAGTCCAAGGCGGCACGTTGCACCCGTCCTCCTCCAGTGGCACGGTCGTAATGAGCAAATCGCCAACGGTCCTATCGTACCAAGTGACAGGTCAGAGGGTCACTGCCGTCGAATCAAGCTCTGCCACAAGCGGCACAAAGCAACTGACGACCTCTGGAGCGGCAGAAAAACAAGGCAAAGCCCCTGGCGTGACGGCTGCGTTGCCATTCGTCCGCGGTGGAAGCAGTGCAGCTGGTCAGGCACCAACAAAACTGACGCAGGGCGCTGTGCAACTGGCCGCAACGGTTTCCGCAGCTGGTCAGACTGCCGCTACGACGACCGTAACAACCCACCTGAGCCATGCGGATCTGCAATACTTGGCTAATCTTCTTTCGAAACAGCAGCAACAGCAGAAGCAGCAGCAGCTCATTGCGGGCAGCCCCGTTCTGACAGCAACCCCGGTTGTCTCGCGTGCAGCTCAGCAACCATCGAATGCTAAGAAGACGAGCCCCGTCGGTCTGTCGACCAAGATCTCAATCGGCACGTTGACTAACCTCAATGCTGCTTCTTCTTTAAGTTCAACCAAAGCCAAAGATGGTGACAAGGCAAATGACGGACGGGGAGGCGCCATGAAATCACCGACATTGTTAAAGCTACCGTCCCATTCCGCGCCAGGCAGTCCCACTGTGATTTCCGCAGCCACAGCCACTGTCCATGCTACATCGCCCAGCGTCAAGGGAACAACCTCAAGCGGTGTTCAACACATACCCGTTACTTTGACGATACCGCTGTCCAGTCTGACTGGTGGTAGCCTCTCATTGGCTGTCGGCAACAACAACAACAGCACGGCGGTGACTTCCAGTGGTCAGCGGACCTTGACATTGTCTCAGTCGAATGCGTTGTCTGCTCTCCTGGCGCAGCAGAAGCTCCTTCTGTCCACCAGCAATAAACCCGTGACGTATGCTGTGCCGTCGTCTTTATCTCGTGCCCAGACCCAAGTACCAGCCGGAAGCTGTCGAGCAACGGCCTCTTCGTCGGATGCGCAGTTGTCGGCTCGCGTCATCAGCTCACAGATTCTTCGATCTGCGTCGTCTCCTGCCGTCGTTTCTTCTGCTGCTGTGACGTCTATTGGCAGCAACCAAGGCCAGTCTGTTACCAGTGGAGAGACTAAGTCACCAGCCACGGTCACGCTGCGTTTCCCACCGCAACGCCTTTTGTCAGAGAGTCAAGTGCGAGTGAGCAGCACTGGCCAAGAGATCAAAGTCATCGGGGTTGTCAACCGACCGAATGCCCAAGCAGCAGCTGCACACTCCAATTCAGCGAGCATCCGACAAACTCAGAGTGCACCCGTCTCGCCAGCGACCACTGTCCCCAGTACCCCCTTGTCCGGTCGATCAACACCCGTGGGACTTGTTGGATCAGACGTGTCGATGAATGCCAAGATAACAGCCCCTAAGCCCTCTCTGGACGCATCGCCTGCTCCGACACGCAAAGCGGACGCCGTCAACCGACCCATTGACGCCAACACGTCGTCCAACCCTCTGATAGCACACAGCAATAATGCAATACATTCTTTGTCGAAGGCAACCAATAACATTCGATCGAATGAAATCGCGCTGACTAAAAAGGAAGAATAAGAATAGCCTATCGAACTTCACGCGAAAGATCTTGCGATTCTACGTTGCGTGCTTTCACAATTGACTGATTGATGCCCTTCGCTTTGGGATTTTCTATTCAGTCGTTGTTTTTATCATTCGCACTGCATACATTAGTTGCTATTGTAAAATACAACGATTTGGCGCTTCGTTACGAAGCCATCTACCGCGCTTATTATCATAAATTCGTAACGATGCGTAAGACTATGAAGTACCATTGCTTGATTTCTCCTTTAATTGTTGAAGTAAGAAAGTAAAGCTCAGTGTTCCAACCAATGTGACTGCAATCACTGTTAGCTAGCCGATGTTTCATTGTTCATTCCCCCCTGTTCAGTGACGACGTTTGTTACTTTTTTCCCTGGAAGAATGCTGAATCCGGGGGGTATGACGACGCTGTCTATCATGTTGATGATTCCGTTGGAGCAGGGATGGTCAAGTGAGACGCCTGTGGCCAACACTGTTCGCCTGTCTTGGCCAACCACGTGCAGACTCTTTGAAAGTCTACCTCGTCTGTGTACTCGAAAGCGAGCATCCTTTAAAAGGGTGCGAAACGAGTAGACCCAGCGTGACGACAGAACTTCGACGTACATGAAACCAGGGATGATGTGATACGACAAGATATCTCTGAACACGTCAGGATTCGCCGTCAGGTAGTTTAGACTTCCGTGCGGTAAACGGTTAAACGCGGCGTCTGTAGGCGCAAACACGACGAAGCGGGTCTCATTGAGTTTGTTCAGGAGGCCGGTCGTTTCCAGTGCGGTGGCAAAGATGGAGATGCGACGCAGTTGTTGATTGCGAAGGGTCTCGGCGACTGTAAGCGTCTGCGGTAGCAGAACCTCATCGATGACGTTGAGAACGCCGTTGGACGCGGCGATATCCCTGTGCGTCACCGTCGCCTGCATGATGTTAATACTCTGAAGAAAGATAAAGACAATTCACTCATGCCTTCTGCCGTAGTGTATAATCAATTATGCTAATCATTCAGCTACGTCACTGTAATCTGCTCATGCGCAGTAGTATCATATCGACGTGCTTTGCTATCTTCGATTCTTTGAGCCGGGGGCTAGTTACATAACCCCTATTGTGACAGAAATACGCACCAGAGTATGGTTTGTTTGATCTCGTAATATTTGACGGCACACAATCTCTTCGATCCTTACTGTATTTAAAAACTGTTTTGACGTTATTGGTCGNACGTTATTGGTCGCGCGCTATGTGACAATACACAGAGTCCTCTGCCTCTCTATCATTAGCAGTAGACATAATTATTTCGAATTCTCTTCAAGAATTCATTCTTGCTCTAAAATGAAGGAGATGTGGTCGTCTTGGCACATTTAGTATTATATTATTTATTAATGTTAAGTTTTTACGTGTAGCATATCCAATAGCTTCAACAGACTTAAAATAGATTATAAAGTATTTTACAGTGTTGTTCTCACTAGTATATTCCCGCAAAACGCCATTGAGGAGCATCGCTCGCTATAGGAAGCTTTAAATTACTCACATAATGCACACTACATTACAGTGTGTGTGTGTGTGTGTGTATATTTTATTTCAATTCGTAGCCAATATGAGCAGCGTTGCTCGTTAATCGAGTCAAACCTGTATTAGCGGCCACCTCTATAGAGCAGCCACCTGTGTATAAATGCCACTCTTCATAACCACAGAATAATACTTTGTATAGAAATCAACCTGGATAGAAAGGTCACCTGTCTATAAAGGTCATTTTTCTCAAGTCTAAATGGTGACCGTTATAGACAAGTTTCACTGTACATTGCTGCACTTTACAAATAGGAGAGATGAGCGCCTTGCATGTTCATTGCTATATTGCATTTATAAGTTGCTACGAATAGAGTTACCTTTTGATTGTTATGCTTGACAACCATTGCTTTGTCATTAAGTTCACTGGAGAGGACGACGTGCGACTCTACGTTCTGCATTAGATGTATGTCACGGTAGATGTGAAACAGCAGGACGTGTCGCTTGTATTTGGGATCACTGTTCATCTTCTTTCGCAAGGCAAGTGGCATTTTTCTCACAGCCGCGTTTGTTGGCACGAACAGCGTGAGCAATGGAGAAGTTCCTAACAGCATAGGAGCGAGACCCTCTTGACTGATGGCATCGGCAAATAGCGTCATTCCAAAGCGTTGCATCGACTCGAGAAGGTTGTAGCCTGGAGCGAAAAGATAGTGCGAAAGATAGATCGGCTGCAACGGCTCGACGGACCTGGTTAAAGATCGCGAATGCTACCGCCAGTAACCCCGATAGCAACCGTTGTACGAAGTTGAGTTAACAGAAGAATTCATATTGCAGTCACCTGTATAAAACGACCACTTGCCTTGCGCGGCCATTCAAATTAATCCCTGGTAAAGGTAACAGAAGATCTAAGTCGTATTCAACGGCCACTTACGCGGTGGTGGAAATATAACGCCGCTGAGCAAGTGAACGATGCCCATTTCCAGTTCTATGTCATTAGCTAGCACGTCGACCCTGTCTCGCACGATGCCGTAACGATCGGAAGGCTGTTGGATGAAGACGTCTCCGTTCTTCACGTTCATCACAATGATTCTGCGATTTATTGTATAGAATATCCCTGGGCGTGCAGTAATAGGTCCTGTGAAGATCGTCCTCGGAATTACAAGATTGTAAAGCATCTCCTGCGAATAATTACAAAAATTCAAATCATGCGTATATTTAAGCCTAGAAGTGATTACATGATATTGAGGCCTTGGATAGCTACGCCGATCGAGCAGCAAACGAAGATTGTCCCTTACCAATCTGGTCATGTTATCTTGAACAAGAAGATCGTACTGAAAACGAGGCAGTCTCGCAAAGGCTTCGTCAGACGGGGCTAAAAATGTGAACCCTCCTTTTGGAAATGCAAGATTTGTATCCCGCAGCATATTGTAGATGATTGAGAACGACGGATTGGCCCCAAGGAACTCGTTAGGGGGCAGGTTCGAAGGGGCAAACATAATCCCATCTACGATATGAATAATGCCGTTTTCGGTTGGGATGTCCGCAACGAGGAGTTTTCTTCCTCGGATCCACATTATACGCTGCAAAAGAAAAGATAAAATTCAAAATCATGTTGAAATGCGAACAGTCGGGCATCATCGTTAGACTGTAGATTTAATGTGGAGTAGATGATTGATAACTGTGTACTTTTGCTCGCTTGGTGGAAGGCTGTACTGGATGTTTGATTTCATTTTCATTTATTCGTAAGTATATATACGAGTGAGCTAGTTTTACTGTCTTACAAGCGGAGCAGATTGTCCTCGGGCAGACCCACCACTCTGTGAAAAGGAGCTGTCGCCACCCGTTGCTGTTGTTGTTTGTCAATATAGTTCAATATTAATTTTGACAAACAAGCATAGGAAAGTAAATTAACTTACGGCAACGTGCACCTTAAAAGAAACATTTGCGCAAAGTTGATAAATCTACAGCAGAAAGTTGGTGTTAAGATAAAGAATATTTCATATCAACCAGAGCAAAACTAATTCCAAGTCATACGCAAATCAAAGTTCATCCTACGAAGCTCAAGCCATCGTACGTCGAGAACGTGTTCTCTCTCCTGATTGAAAGGCGTTTTGTTGAAATACAGAACGAACAGATCCTTTGTAATTTTCTGCTGGACTTTTCTAAAGTATTGCTGTTCTTCGGTATGGGTTCCAAGAACGCGAGCTAAATTCTAGCAGGGGTCGTATATATACACGGAGAAGTAGCGGAATATTGCGAGAAGTGAAACATTTGAAGATTAGATAGAAGCGAGAGAATTGAAGTGATTTTAGCACAGTAATTCGAGGTTTGAAGTCATACAGTAATTCCAAGGGATCTATACATAGCATTTCTCGTAAGCAGCTTTTGTATATAATAACCAACTGGCAGGCCAAGAGATAAGGTGAGGTATTGTCGATTGTAGAGCGTTCGATTGATGGTCAGTGCATCGGGTCAACGAGAACTTGGTCTCATCAGCGAATAGTTTGATGTCACATGTTGTCGTGAGATATATCAGTTTCGAAAGTCTAGATAAGCTGTATCGATTTCTATAGCGCGTTGCGTAACTCCAGCGATTAAGTGTGACCACTAACTGACTACTGCCAGGGCGGAAATCAAACTGAAAAAAGATGACTCGAATGAAGATAGTCAATGAATTCGTTTGCGACAATCCCCTTCATGGCTTTGTATGTAATTGATTGAGGTTACTGAGTTTGGTCGGTGGGTTGATGCAGCTGAGGCATTTCCTTAGGAATGATGAGGACTTACTTCCAAACAGATGGATGGCCCGTGGAATGGCCGAGACTAACTGATGCTTATAGAGGTGTAATGGCTGTTGATGGCTTTATAATCTGCATGCTTTTCTGATGTCTTTGGGTGTCGATGTTACTTCTATCGTCAGGTGAATCTGGATTGACAGCCACATATCGACCAGAGCTCTTTCACTCTCTTTTCAAAATGTTTTTCATCTTTTCCTCGCTGTACTTGCTCGCTATCGGCCTCTTACCAGTATTTATCGCCATAGACGAGGAAGCTATGACCACCCAATATTGGCTTCATTCACAAGCAACCCGACTCTTGAAAGCGCATCGTCAACGGCCCGTTCCGCCACACACAGGATTGTCCTCTCTGTAATGTGCAGTTCAAAGCAACCGTATTAAGTAGCGTTACCTATTCCCTGATCCCTTAAATATAATTAATCAAAGTGAGAATTACACGAAGCGCAATAACCTGCAATTTATTTGAGATTGAAATGAAACAACGTGTATTGAACGGCGGTGGTCAGTGAAATAAACACACACCCACATCGTAAACTGCTGCTTGGGCAACGGATTACTATACTTGTTCTGTGATTACTGAAGCGTCAGTTTGAGTTTGATTTTATGGTTTTCGGGTACTTGAGTTGTCGCACAGTCGCAAGCAAAGACGCTGGCAAAAGAACAAGCCAGAACGCAACCAGGTCCAATTTCCATCGAACATAGAAGGGTTGGTTGTAGTGCCCAGGCCTCAGGTATGATACGTCACCCAGTCGAAGGACTAGCTCGATGGCGTCGGCTGCCATCTTTGCCCCTGATCTCTTTCGGCATCTCAAGATGGTTGAGGCTCTCGTCATACCATTAGCAAACTTCTCTCCTTGGACCGTTCTTACAGCTTGAATGATATCACTAATCCTCATGCTCTTTCCATTCAAAGCCAGTCCCATGTGCCTCTCTTCGATGCGTGCGGCATTCTCGAACTGATCACCAAACATTGGAATGCAAACGCAAGGGACATTGTGATAGATGGCCTCGTACAAACCTTTGACACCACAATGAGACAGAAATACAGTCGTATCATTGTGTCCAAGCAGGTCGTTCTGGGGAATCCACGAGCACACAATCACGTGCCTTGCAATGGCCACGCATCTCTGGTCTTTGGGGTTTCCTTTAAAAACGACCTCCTTTAGCGTCAACCCGTCGTCTTGATTGACAACAGCGCGTATCTCTGAGACGTTGAATGACCACACGATTGTCATGTTCAAAGCCACGAAGGCTCGGATAATGCTTTTTAGTTTGGAAGAACGATCACCCAAAGCCGGTTCCGTCCCAAAAGAAACAATCATGATCGGGTGATAAGAGCGATACTGCAATTTGTTCTCAAAGAGTGTTGGTAGGGGGAATGTCGCCTGCGCAGTCGTCAAAGGACCAATCACTTTCATATGTTGCGACATTGGTACTGGATTTGCCAGTGAGTGATCAATTGGCATCAGTATTAGTTGCGTAGTATTCGCCACACAGTCCTGCAGGGATTTGCCAGTCTCTTTAAACGACCACGAATCAATGTGAATGTGTGGCATCGCCAGTGAAGCCAGATACGTCCCTACGTACATGATGTGATTAAGGGATCTTTCTGCAAACGACATTCTCTGGGGCAATCCTACAGTCTGCAATAGCCCCCCATAAAAAGCCATAGGTTCGTAGTTAGCATCGCACAGTGCATCGTGGTAGAAGCCGAGTACCCCACAACTGGGCCCTTGGGGACTTACCCATATCAGGGGTCGATTGAATTTCTCTGCCAAAACAGCCACGGTGATCAGCGAATTGTCAGACAAAATGACATCTGCTTGTTTAATGGCATTGACAGCGTCGGGATCCTCCATGATGCATTGCACGGTCTGTTTTATGGTTTGAGAGAAATAACTAAGCCATTGCAAGCCGAACGCTGAATCCGATCTGAGCTTCCGCCTTGCTGTTGCTGAGATAGTGTTATTGGCAATTTCAGAACACACAACGACGACCTTGTCTACATCAAATCGACGATGATAGACTTCGGATGACATGAACACTTGTGTGACTGAGTGTCCGCGATTGATCAGTTCCTCGGCTATCTTGTTCGTTGCTTCAGCATGACTGTGCCATGGAAATGGAATGACGACAATATGGTCAGCTGCCGTTGTGGAGAGCGTTGTCAACAGGAAAACGCACAAAAAGATGAATTTATTAGGAGGCATCTCTATCCAAAATGGTGCTCCTCTCTTTCCTTCTTTCTTCTTGCCAACACGTTCGCGCCAGCACCATGGGATCAAAAGGAATGATTCTGCGTGGCATCCCCTTCATACAAACTCAACGCTTCATAAAAGGTTCCCTTATCAACCCACTCGCTTTCTCTATAACAATGATTATTGCAGCTTCTAAACAAACTTTCAATAAAGAACATTTCCATTTGCTACTCCAGCCTTTGAATTCCTCTCCGCTTCAGAGAGGATTTCTTATTCCGAAGGCAAAAGGAGGAAGGGAGAAGATGTGTCTTGTTACAGCGAATTAGTTCGGGAAGGAGATCCGCACCCCGCTATAGCTCCTTCATAGCAAAACCGTGGGCGAGCATGGTAAATTGTGCAGCTTTCATAGCTTCTAGGGTCCTTTAAGCTGGTACGTTGTGCCACTATGTATACAGTGCAGATTTTGAGTAGGATAATTTATCCTTGTATTTTAAGACAATAAAACTGATTTCCTTCTCACGTGCTAAATGACTTCGAATAATGATGCGTCCACGTATACAAACAAACAAGTTGAAACATAGCTAGATTGGGAAATGTTAAAGTGCGCAACCCTGTTTTTATGGTCTGAATTATATTCTGAAAATATATTTTATCTACCCAAATTGCTGCTATACTGCTTTTCACACTGCCATGAGGTATCAATGGCTGCCGTAAATAGCATATTGGATACAATAGCTTTGTTTCTGACCTTTTTTAACCCTGTGTGACCTCCCACCCACGGGAGACTGTTGTTCTAATGTAACAGACTCATTGAAGCGAACTTGATTAATCGCTCGTCAGTGAGCTTTAACGTGCTGTCTCACTACCACGTCAGCCTCTTTGTCGCTGACTATATCGCGAAATGAAGACATCAGTAATAGCAACTGGTTTTTGAAGAAGACTTTTTCTTGACTGAAGCAAACAGGACGCTTTGAGTTTGAGCTGTTGCTTCCCTGTGCATGAGGAATGCGGTTGTATGAAAGGTGAAACCATATGTATGAAGACCTTCACAGCCACACTTTCTTGATCTGTGGATGATTACAGAGTCATAGAAGCCACGATTGCCGTTGAGCCATTTCAAACATTTCACAGTTGATCAACATCATTTAAATGTTATTTGTGGCCGTAGAAATGTACGCAGCTACGCCACATTTAACACCACCTCAGTAATTTTTGACAGGGTCCAAATATCTTATATTTGCCCCTTCACAAATTGCAAATATTTCATTTTTGATTTTAAGTAGAAAATAAATAAATACACGTGAAAGAATGATTAACTACAGTAAATTAGCTTTGGTATTGAGCGGCATCGCAGAACAGGGGGTGTCGTAAAACAGGTGGTCGCTAGCGGCAGGTTTATCGAGGCAAGTTCCTCTCGAGGCTGGTGTGTAGCGTAGCCACTAGCCAATCAGATTGTACTTACAGAATGAATGTACTGTATTTTCTTTCCCTTCCTATCAGATCTCTATCCTCGTATTCATGTAAATAACCTCGTTGTAATCTCATTAGCATATTTCTTATTTTCGTACTTTGATTGATAGTTATATTTATCATGAAAGCCTTTACACATTTTTTCAATGTGAATAGAGAGAGAGAGAATAATAAGAAAACCAGAAATACTCAGTCGTCTTCTCATAACGACTCAAGATCGTTATAAGTGGTTGCCTAAAGAGGTTTTCATGTACTAACCTTTCTTCTTGTCCTTCTGACATTGGCGAGGGCTTTACCAGACAGACCAATTGCGACATCTGTGTTGTCCTTCAAGGCCGAAGAAGGGATTTTCTTGTCGATGGTCACGTGATTCAGTACAACGAAGTACAGCGTGTTGAGGTTAAAGGAGAGAGTGTGTTGCTCCTCCTCGTTCAGTCTCTCGAATGCCTCGTTTGTTGGTGCAAAGAAGGTCATTTTTCTGGACTGAAATGTGCCGGCCAAGTTCACTGTGGTGAACGATTCAATGAAACGAGTACAATTAAGCCGACGAAGCACAGAGATCGCGTCGTTCTTAGGAGGACTGGGAAACACATCTGTCTTCGACTGACAACATATTGAGCCTTGAATTTAAAAAAGACGCAAAATAATAAAATAATTTGGAACGTTGGTTCGCGTTGTCTTTCGCTTGAAGCGCTGAACATTGAAATACAAAATACTCTTTACTATCTCATTAGATTTGTTAAACATCACTATAATAGAAAATATAATTTATAATTTGTAGAACGTAAGGATCATTTTATAGCATAATTTATAAGTTGTAGAACGTCAGGATCATTTTATAGCATAATTTATAAATTCGAGAACGTCCAGTATCATTTTATAGCATAATTTATAATTTGTAGAACGTCAGTATCATTTTATAGCATAATTTATAATTTGTAGAACGTCAGTATCATTTTATAGCATAATTTATAATTTGTAGAACGTCAGTATCATTTTATAGCATAATTTGTGCAGTATATCTCATGTAACAGCGATCAGATTTTGCGTTGCTGCTGCTGTTTTTATAACTCATGTTATTTATTTGACACGTTCGAATAATAATCTTGACAGACAAGGGCAGATAAATGAATTAATTACGCTGGCGCACATTTATGTACCTTCAAAATTATCACTTTAAAAAATGTTGATTGAGTTTGCATTATTTTATATCAAAAACAGAAAAAGTCTATAACTTCATCCATACGTTTATACATCTCAGTTGGTTTCGAACACAGTCGGCCGCACGTGGTTTCAAAAATCACGGGCAAGAGTAAAATAAGAAGAATATTGAGCCCAAGATTGAGCCAAAAGATGTCATCTAAATTTGCCTAAACCATTCCCATCCCAAGATGAAAATATGATGTGCTGTGATTCGCAGGCAATGGAACTGAAGCATTATCAGCTTAAAGCCGTCGATGGCATCGATAGTTGCACGAATTGTGTCCTGGATTGCTTTCGTAGTTGTTATTCGTCATCAATGTACATGATTTTAGATCAATAAATAAATTATTCTGCTGTTTTATCATTCGTGACTCAAAGTTTAAGCTACGAGAATCGATCGCTCAGATCATCCGTGAGTCGCAAAGAAGCACCACACTGAGTTGCGTTTATTCGTGGAATTTCTGTTGAGGGATAATTAAAACTTCCTCAGTGACGTTTTTGTGGCTACCACTTGCAAATATTGCGCTCAACTCGTTCATTGCAATCCTGTGGCTTTGTGATGATTGCCTATGGTGCTAAGTGGATGATTTATTGAGGTTTTGATAGTATTTTACTGCTGTTTCAAGCCCCGCGGTTGACACAGCAAGAAGCAACTAGATCGCAAAGCCACAACACTTGCCGTATCCTTCATGTTCGGAACTGCAATCCCACAAAACATGCAAGGGCAAAGAAAGAGGCGAAATCGAGCTGATTCGTCGGGAGTGGTTATTCTTTTTCTAATCTTGTATGGGGAATTCTCTTACACTTGATTCGAGACGTAGCAAGAACCAAACTGCTTTCCGCCTTTCGCAGTTTCTAGAGCTATATACTAGGCAATGTTTAAATTCAGCCGTAAACGTTTCTCATACAGATTTCCCCATGATATTCTATAAAATAATAATTATAAATTGAAAGTATCCAACGAGGCAGAAGTGGATTTGCCATGCAAATAACATGAAGTGGACAAGCAAATTGCGGCATCATTCGTCAACTTACCTAGAAGCGTGAGGATGAACAAACCTCTTAATAAAGCGACATCGTGTCCAACGAAAGTAAACATTTGTCCATGGGATTTCGATGGCATTATTTGTGAGGAGCGCACAAGAGGCGTTAGATAAAGCGGAGGAGGTGAGTGTGGAATGCGTTGCTCGTGGGTCTAGGCTACCAAGGCGATTGACCTGCCTGGATTCTTCATCATTCACATCGAAACTGGAGACAGATATAAGGGGTGTTGTAATCCGACACCCAAGGCTGGGACGGAGGGAGCAACGGGGTGAGACATCCGATATTGCAATTGGATCTTTAGCCCTCGGTCCCTTGTACAAGGCATGCTACCATATAAGGAAATCCATAGTATTAAACGAAGCTAGGACAGTACGATAGCTGGTTAAATGTACAGGGGATAGAACAATAGAATAATTAGTTATATTATGTGAATGATTAGTCATGTTATGATGATGTACGGAATAATTTAGCTTTATGATGAGCACGTGATCGTGGACACGTAGAAGGAGAACTGTGGTATCTGCTGGAAGACGGTCGTCATTTTCGGAATAAATTACATCACATTGGCTTATACTTCGTCTTGTCTATCTGCATATACCGGCTGTACTTCTTTGGTATTCCATATGGCGCAGTGGATTTAGTAATTATTATTTACAATCTCGAAGCTCATAGTAATTACCTTACCACCTCTCTCGTTGGATATTTCCATTTTCGATCATGCCTATAAAGCGATCGGCTATGCCTATTTTATTGCTCAATCGGAGGTGCATAAATTATGCTCCAGTTGGCACTCATGAATTAGTTACGTCTAATACTTTCTTCGTCTGCATGTTAGTGGATTCTGATTCTTCTAGACAGGACTCTCTATCACGTCGCCATTGCGTGTTGTCAGGCGGTTGGGTTATAGTAGCTTCCGATTGCAAGATTACTTTATCCAGCGACGTCGTGAGAGACTATACTTACTTTGCTCAGGAAGCAACCTAATCGCTTTTCTTGCATCTATTTTCTGAAACCGTCACAAATAAACTGCCATTCGGTCAATAGAAATGACGCAAAAGCCACCAGCGAACCCAGGTCACGATCGTTCTTGATACAGCGCTTATAAGCGTATGGTTGTTCAGAGAGGAAACGCTGTTTCTGTTGTAGGAACTTTGCCATACAACAAAATGCTGAATGATATTTTCAAGTTGTAATAGTATTGTAACGTATGTATAGCTTTTAGTTGTATTTGAACGTTAGTTAAATTTTAATTATTTTTTTCTGAATTTGTATTGATTTAATCTTGACATATCCGATTTTGAATTTCCAAATGAAATAGCCTATTTGAATAAAAAAAAAGAAAAAAAGAAATGACACGTTCTCTGAGCTGTAGTTTCAAAGAAAAGTAGCTTCGACTAAGTAATGATATTTGCGCACTTTGTAAACGCTAGTTAAACGCTACATGTTTACTGCACGTACCATTAGTATCGTTCACCAACAAGTGACGCAACAACCAGAGCAAAAGAACATCCACGCTTGTAGTCTTTCTGCTTTGATCATCTTGTCGCTCGGTTTTTCTAAACAAATAATTCACGCTATATAAACAAACTGCAATAATCAAATCTTAAAGGAACTAAGTTAATACAAGATTGAAATCGATATATACCTTCTGTGTACGTCCTAGGTACAGTTTCTTAAAACGACGTAGGGCTTGAATTGGCGTAGCTCCAGTCTAGGCGAGCATCTACAGCGATAACTTACAAATCATTGCTTTATTTTGATTATATAGTTACACGAAATCTGCTGAGTTACGCTATGACTAATAAGACGAATACAAAATAATCCTAAATTTAAATCGGAAGAATTCGGAAGAATCAACATAAAATTTACTTCCAAAACATCATATATTATTCTGTATTCGTCATCGCGGTGTTGTCCGTTGCCATGGAGACGATTTTCCTTCTCTTCTTCTGAATGAATCTGTCCGTAAGGTACTTTTCAAATGAACTTTTGTATTTTGATTTAATGCAATCTTAACTTTAATTGGCTATCTTTAAACAATTTATGATCTCCTTAGTAGCATTCCTTATGAAATCTGAACAACACAGGAGAAGGTTGGGATCAAAATTCTGCTTCATTTTATTGCTATGCATCATTTCCACAAAAATATCAACTAAAAAACTGCTAAAACATCTAGGCACGAAGCAATCCCCGTAAGGCTTAGAATCTCCAATTATCTCTCTGCGACAACAGCCATTGGTACATCCATCTTTGTTTTGCGCGCTGATAAGACGCAGGGATTGCGAATGCAAGCAGATGTCTTAATGCTATCATGTTCCAAATTATTAGAGAAAATCCCTCTTCTAATAGCAATTTCATGTTGCGCTCCCACGGTCCCTCCATTTTGCCATCTGCTGGTATTGTTGATGGACATGAGCTTGGAAGCATCATTGCTTCTTTCATTGCGGTTCAGTTCGATTGGCAACCAAAAAGCTTCATAAAAAGCGGTCTGATAATGCTTCCGATATTCCTCCTGTTGTGGTTTTCGCCTTTCGAGAAGTAAAGCAGTAGAAGTGCTGCAGATCAGCCGCGAAGATCTGAATTCGTGATTTCCTGTGGTTTTTATTTTCCTGGTAAATCGCTTTCGTGGTTTATAATCTTTTGCCTTGCTTCCGTGAATTTCCTCAGACATTGGTAGAATGTTGAAGCCTTTGACTAATAGCTGTTTTTCGTCGCAGTCAACGCAGAAAGGACGGGCGATTGAGCCTTGCCACATGTTTCCCGCGCAGGAATCCAATCACTTAATTTCTCTCTCACTTCCTCTCCTAAACAACAGTAAAGCTAAGATCGGACAACACGACATTTAAACCTCTCTTTATTATCATCAAATCCTCGCAACTCACAAGGGGACATTTTACACTTGATTAAACGATTAAAATAGGATTTATCTGCCGTCAAAAGCATTCTTTCACATAAATCAGCCGTTCGTGTCGCATTGGTCACTTTTAAATGAGATTTATACAGTACTGTAAGCTCGGAGAAAAGTCTTTCAGATGAAATGAGAATTTGCTGTGCAAGTTCAATAACTTTCGCACGCATGCACTTCAAAATATAAAATGTAGCTGTTCGCGTAAAAGGAAATAGTCGGCGAGGGATTAGTCCCAACACAAGAGATTTTAGGAGATGTCCCATTTTGAGTAGCCTCGCTATGGTGTGAAGCCTCTCTTCCGTACGTGTATGTAATAAACGGTGTATAGCTGCTGCAGGTGTTTCTCGGTTGATAGCGTGTTATTTCCAACATGATTTAATGCAAGGCAAATATCAGTGAATCATTGCCATGTTTCTTCGGCTTTATAGAATCCCCTGACAATATTGTTATCGTAGTGTAGAAATCTTAACCTCAGCGTCAATCCAAAAGAAACGTCACGCGATGTTTGCGTTTTCACATGTCAACAGTGAACCTTTTAGTTTGAAAATGAAAAGGATATACTTGACGTGGAATCTATATTTGCGAGTGTTTACCATCGCATTGTGCCAGAAGGTTACAATTTTATATGATGGCATCCGCAGCAGTGCTGTTTCGAACTGTTATAATCAGTGGTCCTGTTTTATTTAGTCCACAATAATTTCTAAGATTATCACTCTCTGTACTAGCATATCATCAGTTAGAAAGTGCTCTCTATATGTTGCCCAAGTACAAATATACAGGCAAATCGGGGCATTTCATTGTGTACATGTTAACAGAAATTACGAGTGAATATTGGACAATCATAGAAGGGATTCTACATTTGGACAACGTGAAGTTATGGATTGCTAGACTACTCTGATATAGGTCATTGAATAGTGGTTACCTTTTTTCTATCTTGAGAATGTGAGAATCGTGACACGAAATCGGTTCCTTGCTGTACAATGAAGATTCTGTTGATGCAAAGGCACAGGTGGTGGAAAAGACTTCAGCTGCCATGGAAATCATGCATTGCCCGTCTTGTTCTTAATTGGTGACGCATTCCAAACTGCTTCCCGCTAATATCTAGCTATTACTTAGCTAACTCCGCATTTATCAGATGAGACGAATTCAAAGGACGTCACACGGATTGTAGCAACTGTTAGGAATTTCTTTATACAGTCAGGTTGGGAAGGTAACTCGGCGGTGGATAAGAAACATTCCGGAAGAAATCTGCGGCTAATTGATGAAAAGTCCTGACGGAGATTTCTGCTGCTTAACGTTACGTCACATTTACTTTAATTATATCAATATTCTGTCTTCTATCATCTATACCTGGTGAATGATAACAAACAGAAAACAGTCTTGGATTTCCACCTGCTGAATTATGACTGGTTTACCTGGTAACAAGGAAGCGTTGATCGGTGTAGCAGTTGTTGTCGCATCTCTGGCTACAATGATCAACGGGTTCTGTATGTATTCAATACTATCGGCGCGTTATATTAGAGAGAATCCTGCTATGCGTTATCCATTATCGTTGGTGTCATCGGACTTGTTGGTGGCATGCGTTGGCCTGCCAGTATTAGCTTTTGCTTCTCAACGGCTAGTTGCTAGGGTTCCCGTTCAAACAGCAAATTGGCTCGTGGTCGGGTCATTCTTTCTTGTAACCCTACTGGCCTATGCTCAAGTTGGTAATCTGTTGATGGTTATGTTGGAGAGATTTGTTCGCATTGCCCATCCACTGCGCTGTGAAGCGTCCTTGATTGTTCGTTATAGTCATATCGGATGGCTAATACCATGGGTGTTGGCGACATCGGCAGCCATCGTGTCGTTACTCGTCACAGATGGGGTTGTATCAGCTAGGTTCACAGTTGGCCTGGCTTACTTTACGACAATGTTGATGATCTTTTGCTATATTAATTACCAAATTGTAGTCGTACTAGATCGACTAGTCAATCCTGTGCAACAACAGCACAACAACACAATGTGTATTAGACTGCCAAGCAAGAAACAGCGCCGGCGACGAACTCGCAGTTGCATTCTACCGACGTTGGTGTACGTGGTGTGTTATTTGCCGCTCTGTCTGCTTGGATTTCTATCCTCGCTGAGGGACAGCAGAGGAGAGCGATATGTAACGATTGACGATTCCTGTGTGCATTGGCTGATTCTACTTGGATACAGCATGTCGCTGTGGAACCCACTTACTTGCACGTTGCGAGATACCTACATTAAACATCGTGTGATCGCACTCCTGAAAGCAGCGCGCACCAAGATTGTCCATGTGCGCCAGCGATGGCTAACACGCAAAACTAGAGATGTTGTAAAAGCGTAGCTCTTTCACTTGCAACATCTGTAAAAGTATTTGCAATCAACGTTTAACGGTTCGCTTTATGTCACCGCCATTTTTAATGAGGTCTTTCAGATTGTTCTACCATTGGCAAATTAATGGGAGCCAAGACGCGATGTTTTCACATTTTGTCTCTCTTACGCAGGTGTCAGTTAAATCTGCTGTAGAGATCCATTTTTACTGAACACTGCAGCAATAATTTGAAGATTAAAGATTTTCAATTAACGTAATTAGTTACTAGTGTGTGCTCCAATGGGATTTACATAAAAATGGGTCTTGACATAAATGTCGCTAATTTCTGAAGGCACTGAAGGCAACTGCTCCTTTTCACTTTCATTAGCAGATGATAAGCAATCTTAGAAACACAATAAGCATGGAATATTGCCATAGGTCTCACATATTCATCAAATCAGTAGCGGCAGCTGTTCTTTCAACCAGGCCTATATATACATTATAGCGCGCTTAATCCAGAGACCTACGCATCCTTTAGCCCTTTTCAAAGTGTATCGAGCTCTGCTGTATTAGAATGGTCTGAAAACCTTCAGATATGAGCATTCGCCTAAGCCAGATCTGAACAAGCGGTAACGCAGTCGACCTCGTGATAATCTCGCAGAAAATAAAATTTTTCTCCCTCCACAACATTGACCCACGGGTTACCATAGTAACCGTGAGTCAATGATGATGATAGTAATTTGCTGCTGTGCCATCTTTGTTGAAATTAATTGCCTCCGAGAGTGCAAGATCATCCGCATGTTGATAAGCGTGCTGTGTATCGTTATGCATCACTTTAAAGCTCGAAGAACTCACGCTTACTAAATCAATTCAGTCAAACTATGTTGATACATCGAATCCTGTCTATAACGGTCACCTTTGGGACCTGAGGAAAATGACCTTTATAGACAGGTGGCCTTTCTATCCAGGTTGATTTCTATAGAAAGTGTCGTTTTGGGGTTATGAAGAGTGGCCTTTATACACAGGTGGCTGCTCTATAGAGGTGGCCGCTAATACAGGTTTGACTGTATATAGATATTCATCATCATGTGACGCGTTCGGGAAGTGAGCCCTGAGGCGTTACCATACTCCATTTTCATGCTTTATAAAGAAGCGTCTGTAAATGCACACTGGGGAAATCGCAAATTGCAGGGACGGACTGTACTAATCCCAAGCGTCAAATCTCCCAAGGCAATACAAAGGGGGAATGTGCTAAAACATCTCAGCCAAAACTCAACGAGAACTAGTCTTTTATGGTGATTCCAAATTCTATTCCACAAACAATCAAATCGGAAAGAACTCATCAACAACAAATGAGTAACTTTTAACGAAGCTCAAAGTCCAATCCACGGTGTCAGCCGTACGTCGTTCGAGATGGTGTAGCTGGCCAGCCCTAGACGAACGAAGCATCTTGAGTAAGTTTCGAGGCTGTCGAACATAGCTAGTTCGGGTGGACGGACGCTGAATGAGGTGGTAGAGTCCATGAAGTAGTTTGATTTTCCATAATCGGTGATGTGGAGGAGTTGGACTTGCAATGCATGATGCGTTTGTTACTGTAACGTTTGTGTGCAAAGAGAGGGTACATTGATTGAGTTATATCCCTGCCGTACCTGTCCAGGTGAATGTTGTCTCCAACGTGGGAGCGGTCGACGAACGATGTCAGCAAGTGGCAGTCCCGTATGGTGGTCGATGTTCTTAACTTTTTTTCGAGAATCCCAGGACGATGGAGCGAATTTCCATTGGCAATGTTGTAACATGCGTAAAGATGACAGCCGTGTTGACAAAGCTGAACCCGAAAATTAACCAGAACATTTCCGGCAGGCAGATTTCGCTTTGCAGAGCTGGTGCTTTACCCGTTGCAAAGAAGCTGTTGAAAGGAACAACATTTTTAGTACCCATCATCAACCATTCATCATCATCATCATCATCATCATCATCATCATCATCATCATCATCATCATCATCATCATCATCATCATCATCATCATCATTCATTCTGTAATCCGATAAGGTTGAACAATGTTTATAGAACGGAGTAGGTACATGGGGCAGGAAGATGTAAGATTGCTACACCTACTTATGTACATACATCATAGGTACACAAGTGCTATAGCATGGAGGGTTGCATCGCATGAGTCATATTACCAGGGGAAATGTTGAATGGCGCGACGAATAGGTGCAACACCCAACGTTTCAAAGTCGTTGCATGTGTTGGTATAGAAATACGTCGCTTCGCCTGAAAGGAGTTGCACGAAGAGAATTGTATGTTTGTGGAAGAAAATGCAGCAGCTATGAGACGTAGAAGTTGTTTTGTAGAGGGCAATATACCTTCCTGTCGTATGAGAGCACGTAGCTGGGACACTTCTCGTCTAGCATCCATGTCTCCATATGGTAGAGTGTCGTGGTAGCAAAGTTTTGTGTCTTGACCGACGTGACGATGCAGAGCTTCGACGCCGCGTCTCGTCACCATTGTGGCCGAAGTGTTATTCAGCGCAGAATTGAGGGTGACGTTAAATGCAAACTGGGTGTACTTTTGGCTCGTTGATGTGAGTAGTGAATGATCATGCATTCGTACATTCATGTGCGCCTTTAGAGATGCAAGTCCATCCAGTGTAGGTAAATGAAACGTTTCAGAGGAAAGACACGAAACGAAGGCACATTTCTATTATGATGTAGAGAGAGTCCAGTAGCAGACATACCTGTTTATGAAAGTTTGATGAGAACATTGCCGATGGTATTACTCCAATCGGTGCTTCCTGGGCCGTCGAGCAGAAAATTTCTGGAAACAGCATCGCCTCTGGATACAGGAGACCGATGGACTTGGGCATATCGACAGAGAGAACCTGCTGCAGCACTGATTGGAGGCGCACTGGCGGTTTTGACGAGAAGCGAGCTGATCTTTTCATCATGAGAACATCGTTGAGCAGAAACTGGCCTGCCGTGTTTTCATCTGCTGTAATTCAAAGGAGGACAGTTGGTGTAAAGTGGCATCACATTTGTATTATATATAGTTGTATGATTATATATGGTCTGTGTGTAAATGCTAGTCATTCATTTACGCCAAATATCTGTCGTTCTGTTGGTCTACGTGTTACTACAGTGTCAAGTCCTGTTGATTGTACCCCTCACTGAAGCTTTGCGATTGTGTCCTGTGCTATGTTATTGAAGGTTTCAAACGCAGTCATGTGCATACGTTTACGTACCTGTGTAGGATGGTTGCTGTGATGCATCCGTAGACAAAGGAACAGTGTTAAATCTTCCCGCCAATGGCAGTAGTGGCACATCGTCAAAGGCCTCGTTCATGGCGATGTTGTCAGGAATGAGGACGTGTTGAGCGTTGTAGTCTTGAGGATCGAGATGTTGTTGTTGCGGCACTTGAGGTGGCATAGAACGCAACGGTCGGGCATCTGCAAGTCTCAACGCTGAGGTGGACGATGTGGTTGGCGTGCAACCCATTCCAAGAAGAACATGTTGTGATCTCCTTTCAGAACCGCATTGGCATGGTGTGTGCAAATGGCAACCTGCAATGTATTGAAGGCTGAATGAATGATAGGTTCGCTACATAAATGTGAATGTGAGAAAATGTTACAAGTACACCTGTAGCATTTGCTGTTCCTGAGAGGCAGCAACCTGCTGTCGTAAGTTTACGTTACTTTGAGAAGCCATTTTCAATACAGATGTATATTTACCAAACATTGGCGATCTCCAGGAAAACCATGAGGACATCTCCAATTCTCCATCTAATTTTCTTTGGTGACGTGCATGCACCTTCCATGCAATGAATGGCAGCATTTTAGACGGGCATCAGGAGTAGCTGAAATTGAAAGAGTAGAGATGATTCCTCTGCTGCGTTGGATTCTAATGTACCGTCATTGTAGTGCATTGGAGTAGGAAAACTACCGACGCCATAACTGTCGTGCCTACCACGAACAAGGAATTTATTGTGATGACGACACTTTATTTTGGTTTGTCCCTCGCAGCTGAAGACAGCCTCCATGGTCTCCTTCCAAGTTGTGTCGTCTTTCACATAAACAGCAGTAGTTGGATGTGATACGCATGTGTTGTGCCATTGCCAAGGCATGTCTGGCCAACGAAATCCGATAGTGAACACGTAGTTGTGGTTGGGCACGACACGAATGGCTGCTGCCCATCGCTTTGTGTACCTGAAATAAAGATGTAGCAACATTACGTTAATACGTTCAGTCCAACATTGATTGTAAGTTCTGCACCTGCTACGTGATGGTTGACGATTGCTTTTCAACTGTTGCCATGCTTACCGATTTCCAGGAGAGGTGAATTCATCTATGAGGTGTCGTCGTTGTTCCTGTTCCTTGCGCGTTCAATGCTATGAGAGGAGGGTAATACAACGTCACTGTAGCACTGTCCGTTGTGCATGAAGCATTGCCGGAGAAACACAGCAAAAACGGGAATTATTAGTAAGAGAAAATAGACTTAAATTAAGTAATGTTTTATTATTTCAAGTACGTTACTAGATACAAGTAAATGATTACTAATCAAACACTTGCCTCACAGAAGACGGATATGCTCTAGGAATGATGTCTACTTATTCCATGTAGATGATGACAACTGTGTTGCTGTTGAATATTGCAGCATCTATCGGTTCAGCGGCTGTTCGAAGCAGAACACCAGGTATGTGTAGGTCGGTGAGAAACCAGGTCAGCACATCTGCAGCTCTTTCTCTGTGCACATCAATGTTGTTCGTTACTGCATGCTCTCGAATTGACGTGTCGACCCCTTTCAAAAGTTGGAACAGAATTTTTCACTTCGCGTTGTCTTCTTTGAACTGGTTGCCCTAGCAGCGATTGACAGTAGGCGATGTAATACACGTGTTGCTGGTCGGTCAATATCATCTGCAGGTGTTGATACGAATTGAAGTATGGCCTCTTTCAACTCCCAGCAGTGGCAGAGCATGTGGACTAGCATGGCGAGCGACCCAGGAGGTGTCATCGATGGGGGTTCGTCCTCATTCTGCTGTGGAGAGGGTGGCAAAGGAACGTGATATCCACAGTGTCCAGATGGTTGCTCACTGCTGTGGATGTGCGAGCGATGGTGATCAAGCAGGTTCCGTGTTCGGTCGTCCGTTCTGCTGGACGAGTGCAGAATGGCCATTTTTGCAGCATCTGATGGCGTGATGTAGGTTCCTGGCAGTC
Organism: Calvadosia cruxmelitensis; assembly: GCA_900245855.1. Lineage (NCBI taxonomy): Eukaryota > Metazoa > Cnidaria > Staurozoa > Stauromedusae > Kishinouyeidae > Calvadosia > Calvadosia cruxmelitensis. The sequence continues at coordinate 34,503 of OFHS01000004.1, read as the reverse complement.
CAGGGCAGTAGTTAGAGGTGTAGTGTTGCATGTGACGGTCCACAAAGTCTGGATCTCGCATCGCTTTGTGCCACGAAATGTCGAATATCCGGCCTATTGTGCATTACCATCATATCTCTTTGGTTTCGAATCTCGCTTGTCTCATAGCCTGCTCTCTTTTTTCCTATTTGAAAGGTGGACAGGCCAGACTCTGTCCCCTTCATTTTGAAAACGTCGTAGGTTGCATTGAACTGTCCTGCTTGTCCGGCTTTCACAATGTTAGCAGAAAGCGACACCGGAGCGAGAAGTTCCCCTCTTCCGGAATTTATGTTGCCATAGATGGGATGCCTGGCCATGTGTACGAGCATGTCGTTCTGCGGATGGAAGTGTTCCGCGCATATATAACAATAGCCAGACCAACAACGTCGTCACAGGGGAGGGAAGGCATTATAGTCCACCAGAGGAATTTTTACGTGCGCGGAAAGTCTGGCCTAGCACATAGCAAACCTTTAAGGTGACGTCTAAGCTGTTTCGGTACAACCAGAAAGTTGCTGAGGAATTCAAGCGCTGGAATGAGACGTGTTTGAGCCAGCGATTAGTCGTCAGGATATCTCCAGCAACCTGCAGGACACATGACATCCGGTACAGGAAAGTCATTGAGCAGTGCCTTAAGCTGTTCCAAATCTTGGGTTGCTATCTTCAACAACATTTCTCGGTAGATGTAAGTTTGTCTCTGAATTTGAAAGGAGTGTTTGCGATGTCGATGATCTGCTGACAATGTTGGTGTCGCATTTGATGCCACATGACTCTGAGAGAGTCGGGCAGGAAGTCCATGAGCGGTCTAGCAGTACCTTGACCATCACACGTCACCAGGTTCGTCCACAGGTACGCTGGCCAGCAGGTACGCCACTGCAGCATTGAATTTGACAGCATCGCTCTACATTGGCAGCAGGCCATTGCTCCTACACGTTGGCCGTGACGATTGCCCACATTGTGCACATGGATTGGCGGCTGAACAGGTGCGAGATCGATTGGGTAGTGTGTACTGTGCTCGACCTGGAGCACACTTCGCGTATGTTATAAAGCGATGGAGGGTGGACGATTGGCTGGACGACGTCATCGACAGGCGGCATGATACCTGGGCAGTTGGGCCTTCTGTGACCGGGCAGCTGTTCGTGAAGAAACATACATGATGCTAAAGTAATTTTGCAATGCTAAAGATGTTTGCGATGGTAAACATATTGGTTAACTATATATTGCATACAGAATTATTTTTCCATACGTGTAGTTTCAGCTGAATTTCTCCCACTGAAAATACAGCAGAAGTTGTCCAAGTGCTTACAGTGCCACCCGTATGGAACGAAAATGTGCTGTTGTTGTTTTGAGGAGTAGGGCATTCTGCAACAGGCTTGCTGTGATTGAATTCTGTTTCAATTTGGAATGCGGCCTCTTTGCATTTTGCCCTTTACATTCTGTTCCTTTCAAAATGCTGAGGCAGCAATCAGTGCTGTGTCGAGAATGTTTATCAATTTACGGAAGCTGAAGTTCATCGCCGAATGTGTTGCCATGGTCAGTATCGACGTTGAGCCTACGTGTCGGACGTATTGGTACTGTACTGCTGTAGTTCACGTTTTTCAACGTCCCATGGAGAATTTATGTTCATGCGGCGTTGTAAGGGAATGTTCTGTAGGTAACAGTGCCCTATTATTACAGGAATTAATTTCAGCAGATATATATTTTTCATGTAGCACAATCTGGGCAGTAGTAGAAGTAAGCAAACGTTGCAGCTGTTGCAGTAAATACTCACACCACAATTGGAGCACGTCTGTTGCCGCCGAAGTCTTGGTCTTCCCACCGGCCTAGGCTGAAATGCTTAAACATGCACTAGAAATCTAATTCGCTGCACGGCTTCAGAAGAACTCAAGCAACACACACAATTTATTTCTATAAAAGGCAATATCATTCTATGATAATCAAGAAACTGGAACAGGGTATTCATGCTCCTTTGTAGAATGTTCTTTGTCAAACAATAATAATACTGCACTTGCGAAAGGTGCCTGGAGCACTACACTATCAGCAGCTGTCCTCTTCGGCGAACGACGAAGTTGTACATTGTCCATTGGCAATGGTTTGACTCCTTTCCGACAGATGGACGTATTAGAAATCGAGGTATCACGAGATTCCACTAAGCCTCTCTGCTGTATGACATCACGCCCTAACATGGAGTTCAGATGAGATAATGTGGTCTCATCCTGTCGTATATTTTGCAAAAGTCGCTTTCTTGAATCATTAAGCTGCTTTGCCCCTGCTCCTCTCCGTCTACCTGTCACTGTAAGAAAAACAGAATACATAATTATGCCATTCTATAACCTCTACAGAACTTGATTGTAGACCAGGGCCGGATTAGAGAAAAAGGGGTTGCAGGCTCAGGTGCCACAAAGGCCGTTAGCATTTTCGTCTTTCTTATAGGGGTCAGGATCAGGGGCATATTCCCCAGCGAGATCTGCATTGATTGGGATCCGCGCTGTGTGGCTTGTCAGCTTGTAAGGTATTCAGTTGTTTTGTCATATCAGGGAAATTATGCCAACCGGACCAGATCGGATTGGATTGAATCGGAAGCAATTTACGTTGCTCTTATCCAATGCTCAAGCAAGCAAATCATATCGCATTGATCACAATACTTACGGTTTGAAGATGACATTTCACGCATGCGCCTGCTGATATCCTTCCTTATTGTTTGATCCGCTTGATGCATGACATTTTCAACACAAATCTTTCGTGAAATATTCTACAGTAAAAAGACACGAAACAATAACTAGTGTGGTCTAACGGTAAGGATGTATGGCTTGTAAACAGACGACGCGGGTTAGACTTCCAGCCCAGCTGACAAATCATTATTACATCTGTTGTATATGTGATGTGGTCGTGTATGTTTAAGTGACCTGAAGTAGACAAGCCATTGACTAATTGGGAACGCTTGTCAAACAAAGATATATCTACATTTAACATCTCTATGACTGTACTGATCAGAGTTGACCATGATCTTGAATCCAGACAGAAGGAAAAAACTAGATCACCTGTTCTTCTTCATCTGGAAGATGCTCTGGTGAATTTAAGGCACTCCTGATCAATCCATAGACTTGCTTCCTACAATATGAGATTGTTATGCAATTAAACATAACAAAAAAACATGCAGTCCGGGCATAACCAAAATATCAGTTGACTTATACATTTTGGAATACTCGTCACACTTAGGTAGAAGATCAATCAAATTTAGGGAAGATCGCAATTCTTTGCAAAATTGTGTCTGTGTCAACATAGAAAATCCCTGAAACTTACTAAGTTGTACAGTGAAACCTGTCTATAACGGTCACCTTTGGGACCTGAGGAAAGTGACCTTTATAGACATGTGGCCTTTCTGTCCAGGTTGATTTCTATAGAAAGTTTCATTTTGGGGTTATGAAGTGTGGCCTTTATACACAGGTGGATGCTCCATAGAGGTGGCCGCTAATACAGGTTTGACTGTACATACTACATACTCTACAATAGATCTACAAAAATGGAGATCCATGCAACAGTGATTAGAGCTGCAAGACTCAGCGAATTTGACTTACATCACATGCGCATTGCTCCAGTAATTAACATTCCCTGATGAATTGAACGAAAGAGAATGCCGCTCCCATGTGTGGCGGTCTGGATCAGGCCACTCGAACAACCGATGCATCTTCACTACTGTAGTTTCGCCGACGGACGTAGCTCTTGACAAATCACGGCAAATAGCTTCTTCCACAGGGACGTCAAGAGCAACTTGACAAAATCCAATGTCGCCTGATTGCAAAAGCCATAGAAAAGTGGAATAGAGCAGGCCTGCAGTAGACACCAAATACTCAGGACCTAAATTCCCCTACCAAGTTCTTCTTGTAGCTTTCTTATTGTTGTAATCCCCTTACTATAGATGGAGACAGAGAGTACAGAAGTTTCGATACTCAAATTTTCACGCTGTTGTGATCATCAGGCGATCACATCTATATACAGTCAAACCTGTATTAGCGGCCACCTCTAAAGAGCAGCCACCTGTGTATAAAGGTCACTCTTCAGAATCCCAAAATGATACTTTCTATAAAAAGCAACCTGGACAGAAAGGCCACCTGTCTATAAAGGTCATTTCTCTCAGGTCCCAAAGCCCAAAGGTGACGGTTATAGACAGGCTTCACTGTAAATCAATCAATAATGATTTGATCCACACATTGGTAGTATAATGCTCAGTGCAACAGGGCAGCACTGTTTATGGCAGTTGGAGACAAAGGTGACACAAGTTCTTGCTACTCAAAGTTTCACTGAAATAAAATCATGAAGTAGAGGAATATGCCTACTCACATTGTCTACTCAATTGCAAGTATCTGTATCGCATGCTGCGGTAGAACATGTTGTCATCGATGACCAACACCAGATTGCCGTCGTCGTCCAAACTAAACAAAATAATAGAATGCATAATGATAAGAAATTGGCATCCTGGATTATTAGGGCATAATAACTTTCAAGAACCAGTCTTTTTGCCACGTAATATGGTTTACCACAGTACTTAATATAAAATAACAGTTATATTGCATTACACATTAGAAATGACCTTTCATTGAGTTTCTGGTGCAAAAATGGTTCATAAATGGTTTTGGAGTGGAGTAATCGCTATTTTTATTTTTTCTTTTTTCTTTTACAACTAGTAAAAATTCAGCAGTTCAACAATTGGACCTTTAATTTCGAAGAAAGTAACTGTAACTAGTTACTTCTTGTGGACAAGTAACTAGTAACTTTAGAAAGTTAATTCTGAGGATGAATAACTTTTACAAGTAAATAAATACTTTCCATACAATGTAACTGTAACTACTTAAATCAGACCAAAATGGTAGATTGTGGATATTTAAGTGGCGGGGCCAATTATCCGGAGGTCAACTGCTGCGGTGCGAATATTCCCTCTTCGTATGTTTGGCCGATGTTAAAGTGGCTGGTCGGATTACACGGCAGTCCAATTACGCAGAGTCGACGGTAATATTATCAATTTAGTTTGTGGCTTTTTTCTTGAAACTTAAAATTCATTTAAACACGAATCTATTGGATTTTGGCTATAAGATTGGAAATAGCGTGCAATGTGTGCAGACTTGATTGATGGAAATATACACACACACACACACACATGACATTTCAAGACAGTTGTTTCCAAAGCAAAATGTTATCCAAAAGCTAATTCATTAATCATTACCTACTCTTTAGAATATTTTCAAGCAGCTTTGATGAAGCAGATGCCTCGATCCAGTCTGGAGTCCATTTGGTCAGCCCATCTATTGCTTCAGGTAAGTGCGATCGAATGAAACTGGCATCCCATTTCGGTTTAGAGTTAGATCCATTCGTGCTGGCATTGAGCAAAGAGACACATTTTTCAACAGCAGAAAAGATGGCCTCACGGCATAGTTTCCAATAGGAAGAGTCGCCACATTCTTGAAATTCTTCTGGGCTGATTCTTGGAGGCATGAACTCATCATAATTCAAAACAACAAAACTAATTTTCTTCTCGTCAATTTCATTCTCCTTCAAAAGCTCCTTCGCATCAAGCAACTGCTTTGAAAACGTGCTTTTTCCAGCAGCCGGCATTCCACATAAAAGTAAAATAGCCACATTTGCCATAACTAAAAGCCATTTGTAGGCCTAAATTAAAAGAAGCAGCGTATACAACCGAAGTCTTCAGAAGTCGACAGAGGACAGGAGCTGTCCGACAGGTCACAGACTCCTAGAAATCAATTCTGCAATGTTGATTTAGCCTCGCTATTGGGCATTTTCAGGGGTACACTGTAACTGTCACGAGTTGATATACATTGCGATCCTGTAGCATATTAGATACGTTAAAGCTACATATGTAGTGTATATAAACTATATAATATAAGACATTGTCTCTAAATACATAATAGTAGTATTTTATTGACGCGTTTGATTTTAAAAGTCGACATTTTTAGTAATAAGTGTAAGTGCTACCTACCCCGTTTTCTAGTTAAAATGAGGCTGTCAGATCATGAGACTCAACTTCAGTGGACTTCACAAATTTCCATCATGGTGGCTGCGACGGCGATTATTCCTATAGCTATAGTGACCTTGTTTTGGCTTGCCATTGGGGCAGTAGTGCCATGCTTTATCCGGGGACCAAATAGAGGGTAGGTAGCTCTCCATGTTCAATTTATTATCTTGGCAAGAGTTCAAACAGTTGTAAATGTATCGCTCCGGGCTCCAGCCTATTTGCCCAACCGCCTATCCCTACTAGGATTCCTACCGCGTCGAAGATGCGATTATTGTCTAAGATTTAAGAGCTTAAAATCGTCTTTCTACCTTTATCTGTTGCTATACATTATAACTGACTTGATTTGCGTTATTTGTCACTTTAATTTAGTCTCATGCACAGCTTTCTCTGTAGACTGTGGCCAGACTGGAATCTTTGTATTTTGCGCGGTGGAGAAACATTTTCCGAAATATTTTGCGCGGTTGGCCTCTCGTTGATTTGACAAAAATGCGCGGTCCGGCCGCGATTATCATCTTGAATAACTGAGTTATAGTAAGGATTGCGCGGACAGGGCCTGTTTTTCTGATTAAAATGTCTGTAGCTGAGCTCAATTCTCAGAAGCTGCACGGCTGCGGATCCAGCAGGCCAGATTTGCGCGGCGGAGATCTCCGCCGCGCAGTGCATAAATTCCAGTCCGGGACTGTGGGGCTTTTTGTGTTCAACTGTTTTCAAAGGCTGTTTTACTGTGCATGATCTCGTGCTATCTCTAGTTTGTTATGCTTATAATATGTAATTTTGTCAACAAGAAAAAGACAGTACATGACACCCTAGCCTAGGTGGTGAGCTTAAATGTGTGTGATTTTAGCCTATCAGGGTGTCTAACTAACAGATAAATATGTCAAGTACATAGAAGCATAGGTTCCTAGGTCTAAAGGACAATTCCAAAGGACTGTCCCATTGCTTTTAAGGCAAGCTAAGGAACAGATGTAACTGCCCTGCAAAGTTATCTGCTTTGTTCTGGAGATAGTGACTTCTACGTGACAGCAATACGTTCATGTATAGAAAATGCAACAAATTAAATGTTTTCAGTGACAATGTTTTGCGCTTGAAAAGAGAAGGCATATCTTGAAACCTAGCGAAATTAAAAGTATGTGCGAAGGTCTAACCCATACCTACAATAGAACAAGTAGGAATGTTGCTAGTCCCATTACCAGTAACCTATTTACGGAATGTTTGACTGTGCCCCCTTTCCTCCAGCAATGTAATTACTGTATATCAATGTTGGGGAAATACGGCAAGGCAAAAATACTGTAAGTGTGTTTGCTGCTAATGGAAAGTTTAATGTTTGTCCCATTAGATAGATAGAAATATAGAGTTTTATTTCTGACATATAAACACATTAATACAGGATGAATAAGACTATTACAGGCAGCAAACTAACAATATGTAAGCACATGATCAACTTAGCATTTGTTTCAAAGATTGATGTCACCATTCATCGTGGTGATATTTAAACCATGCAGCGTCCTAACTTCTAGTTTCCACTCCTCTCCCAATGGCCAACTGCACATTTCAATGTTAATTGGCTGTTCTTGATTAGGTCTTTTCCAGGAATGGATTGACTAGATTTATTTTCTAGTTCGTTGAAACTAGAACTAGTTTCGAATAATACTAGTTCACTTAAGCTAGAACTAGTTTTCAAAAAAACTAGTTTGCTAGAAACTAGAACTACTTTTTCTAGAAACTAGTTCGCTAGATTTTTTTCGCTAGAAATTAGTTTTTGCTATATGCATGCAGAAAATATAGACACAAGAAAGTCAGCAAAATGAAGGCCATAAGCACAAATTCATGTTATTGAAACTTACAAGATTGAGGCATACATGTAAACTTCTAGGGCATCACAACAGATCCTGAACTCGACAATTATACTGGGTCCCGTGACAAACATTCCAGAAAATGTTCCTGTTTTTGTGAAAATTCTTCTGAAAGATTTCCCTGAAAACAGGAAAAACTCTCTGAAAAGTCGTTTTTGGAATTGCCTCTCCTACAGATCTTGGTTGCGTGTTAAAAATATTGCAAATCTCGAGGAAGCGACAGCGACCTCAGTCTCGTTGCTGTTCGTTTACATTCGATTTTCGGCTTTTGAAATTCAACACCTATTTGTCATTCGAACCAGCTATTGTTCTAAGCGTAAAGGTCACACCATTATCTTTTGATTGGAAATCCATGTGAGCGGCTGTGCGTGAAAACAGTCAAAGCTCGTGCTTTTCGGCGCCCTGCAGAGCTTTGCAACTAGCGATTAGTTACAACTCTTTCTGATTCTAGCAAACTAGATATCTGGTTTGAAAACTAGTTCGCTAGAACTAGAAACTAGTTACTGGAAAAGCTAGTCAGAAAACTAGCAACTAGTAAAAAAAAACTAGTTCGCTAGTCTAGCGAACTAGTTTTAGTTCGCTACTACCCACCCCTGGTTTTTTCATGTATTTGATGTGTCGTTTGTTTTGACAGGGTCATTCAGACATCGCTGATCCTGACAGCTGTTTGTTCTTGGCTATTGTATCTTTTCAACACAAAATGATTTGTATTTGGGATTCTGGGACAGATATTAGGAGAGGATTAGAATGCTGTTAATTAAATAATTTGAATGTTGCAAAGCCTTCAGGGTTTCCACAGTTCCTCGAAGCACTTGGATTTCACTTTTCTATATCTGCCACTCTTGTGTCATTCGTTCGATATTTTCACTTTTTATAAATTATGATGCAGCGCTACACCTCATCCACGTCCTAGACATTAATTTACACTATTTCTGACGGGTTCCTTACTTCATCGCATGGAGATATATGCTTGCATTATGTGCTCTGAATGTTCTTCAAGGCTACTGCAATTTTTGTGTTTTATTTTAGAATATGGACAAAAGCATATTGCCCAGGTGTAGTTATTTCTTTATCATGATGATGTTGTTATGTGCAATGTTGATAATTTTCATTGCCATTTGAGAAGATTTCTCATCCTGTGGACATCTTCCTTAACTATCGTAGCTGGATGTGTGCGTACATTTTTCAGTTGAATCCTCTTGTTGGACCAACAATCAAGCCGGAAATATTAATCAATATTATCAAACAATGGGGTTAGCCTCAAGGAATTCTATGGTAAGTAGAAATTATTGCAATGTGCGATTTCATTGGTTGTTGCAGTTTGTGGTGGGTCAGAATTTATAGGGATATATTGCCCAGCTGCCAGGTCTATACAAGGAGTTAACCCCTGCCACGTGTAAAGAAGCCAAGAACGTCTTTGTTCAACTTCAGAGGGCATTCAATCGTATTATTTTCTATGATGGTCAGTTTCAAGGATTGTTCTTAGCTGTCAATATGGTTATTCCAAGCATGATATCACGTGCACAAAAGCACTTGTACCCTGAAATGCATTGGGTCTGTGATTGATGAATAGTTTGTAGAGTAAAGGTTGTCAGCAGTTGTGTTGATGTCGGCGTAGGACATGTTATGATTGATTGTAATAGTGATAAAGAATAGCTTGTGTAAACTGTTTGGAGCATTCTTCCGGCTCTTTGAGATGCAAAGGATTTGTTGATGATGTTATACTTTTTGTTCTCCTTGGTAGGTGAATGTTGGCGCTGGTGTTTTGGCGTAGACCACCACTCAATATGACCATAAGGAATATGAAGACAATACGAATGCTTAATATTATTTGATTACTTGATTGCACTTCCATGTTGTTATTGTATGATGGCCGATATGCTGTTGTAATGTGCTAGTGTTCGCATCAGTATAATTCTGTAAAAGCAGCCAGTGACGAACCTCTGACCTTACTGCCGCTTCTATCACAGTAGCCAAACACTTGATGCTAGAATTATATTGGAGGCTTTCTTTTTTGTACAACTGAAAATGATGCATGTATTTAGCCTCTATTGATTGTTGTGTACATGAGAATGATTTGTGTGGCTTATGCAGACCATGTTTGCTCTGTGGCATCTTTTGTTTATAGACTCCTGATTCAATTTAAACTGATCTTTGTGATGTGACTTCCTCGGCGGTATTGGCTACTGCTTATTTAATCAACAATGCGGCGGCTTTTGAAGTGTGTATACATCTGAAAGTACAGCAACTACCATGCTGTATTGGTAGGCAGCATCATCCAGTGAAAACCACGGTCTTGGTGCAGAACAACAGATGCAGTATTCAGAATGTCTACTTGACCTGTCTACTTGAGCCTTGGTAATAAGCAACTGTAGACATGTTGGACTGCACTGATGACCTTAGTGATGCATAAATCCTGTTTACTGCGGCAGGATTTATCTAGACAAATAGGAACTTGTTATATGATCCAAGTCATACTGCATTGCACGAAGAAGCTATCACATCTTATTCTAAACTGTCGTTACAAACCATAATCCATGTTACACTGTGGGTGTGACACCTTGATGACTGCTGAAAAACATCAGGCGCACAGACAGTTTCAGTGTATGTATGTGTCAGTCTGACGCATCATAGGCAGAGGAGGCATATAGACCAAATGGCCGCATTAGTTAACAATTTTCCGATAATAAAATGTGAGGCTGTGCATTATATTATCCATGTACATCAGTCCATAGGCGTCTATGCATCAGTATAATGGTGATAATTACTCTTCTACAGTGTTCTCGCTTTGATGCAGATGCTAATAGTAATACAGTCAAACCTGTATTGCCGGCCACCTCTGTGGAGCAGCCATTTGTGTATAAAGTCCACAGTGTCCACTCTTCATAACCCCAAAATGGTATTTTCTATAGAAATCAACCTGGTCAGAAAGGCCACCTGTCTATAAAGGTCATTTTTCTCCGCTCCCAGAGGTGACCGTTATCGACAGGTTTGAGGTTTCATCGTATTCCCTCAGAAAAGTTGCACCTACACGTCCTACAGTAAGTGTTGATACGCGTAATTCGAATTCTTGCAAAACGAATTAAATCTGCAAAACGTTCTGCAACAATGTTGCCATTTTCTTCACTTGCCCAATTTGCTGTTCATGCGATTCTCTCGAATTTATACTATTTTCAGCTATTTTAAAATGTCTGCCAAAAGGCCGCCATTGAATGACAGATATTATCGCATCATCATTTGGTACCGCTGACCAGTGGGGACAGGGACGGCTATTTTGCGAATTCGCTGCTCTCTGCTCAAAACAATAATGCTTCTAGAAAATCTCAGACGTTGGAAATCAAGTCAATCTTCCCTTGGATAAGAATTTACTTTATTACAATATGACAGGACAGTGGTATGAGATACTGCTTCGTACACCATTCATTTTCCTGCTCGATGCTGCGCTTGCTTCAGACTTCGAGTCAATCGTCAATAGCTGGCTGTTGGCGAAGTCACTGCAGGGAATGTGTGAGTGTTTTCTTAGTTCAGTTGTTTTGTCTCTTGATGATTGAAACTAGTCCTCGTCGCTCACGCTATGTAGTTCGATTGTAAAATTTCTTATTTTAAACAGTTCATGGCTCTGACACATTAGCTCCTCAATTTTGCTTTGGCGGAGCTGTTGTTTCAAGCCAACAGGTCGTTGACCCAAATCTTTTGTGATGTCTTTGCTGCTTTCATTTCAGGCTTACTCGTGTCATTTTCGTTTATTTTGCTTACAACAAGTCAGCTGATCGTCGTATATTACATGGGGATGCTAGTTGTTGATTTGACTTTGGTTTTATATCTCAATATTTACAATTCCTGGGAGATATTCCTCGACGTATTCCAGCAAGGCGACGTTCTTGATGTTTTGGATACCAGCAACGTTCAGCCTACGAGCTTTTTCCTGGCCATTCTAGCCTGGATATTTCTCATTTTCTCAGTGGCAATGTATTCGAAAGCATTCAAGTCATTGAAACCGCTCATATTGACTGCTACGCTTAGTCCAGTGTATTTTCACCACGTCAAACACGGAGGTCTGGATAGCATAAGCTCGCCATCTGCATTAACTGTAGTCTCCCTATTCCTTGCCGCTATTATCATCGTAGAATCCATGTATTCTGCTGTGTTAAATCTATTAGGGGCATTGGCAGAAATGCTGCAATCGTTTTACAGCCGTGTGAGGATATATGGATATGTGCTATTGGTTTTATTGCACTGGCAAAGACTCAACTTACACTCAGTGCTGGGCCTCTACTGGATCTTAATCTGGAATTATTACTACCTGTCTTATATGCTACTCATACAAAATGAGCTTCAGGGGTCTTACTTATTGGCTTGCGTTTCCTACAGCTGTAATTCCTTTGTGAAAGTGATTGCTCTCTGCTGTGTTGTACGTCATGTCACCAAAGTCCTACTTGACATTGTCCGTCGCTACGTTGAAACTGATGGAGCAGTTGGTGAACAAGAAGCCAATAGACCAGCTGGCTTGCGGGAAAGTGTTGGATTATTTTTCCTCAGCATGTACACTAATTTGACGTACTGCGATGCATCGAAAAGGATGGTTCTTTTGGAAGTGATCTTCTTGTTGCTTATTTCCGCTTTCCTTCGTTCGGCATTTGAAGTTGCTGAACCTTATCTACTATCGCTAAGTGCAAGTCCATCAAACAGCAAGAAGCGCCACATGAGAATTTTGGTCTTCTGTCTTGTTCTCCTTTTTGCGTCTGCATATATGGGATTGTACCTTTATAGTCTGCGAGAGAAGATCCCGTTCAGCATACCAAACATTATAACCATTGCTCAGATTCTGTCTGCTTTGACACTTTACTGTCTGTATATGTACGATTCATGTCGAGCGGAATTGTGGGAAGAGCTTGATGACTATGTTTACTATGTCAAAGGTTGTTGTCGCAGCTTTGAGTTTTTACTCATTCTGGCTGTGCTTGGATACAGAATGCTTGACACATCGTTAGAATGGAGCTTGTTTCAAGTGATCATGATTTCGCTGCATCTATATGTCAACATCTATCTACCGTTGAAAGATGGATGGTCAAGTGTCAAGTTGCGACATCTCGTCAATCAGAAACTCAGTGCTCTTCCTTATGCAGATAAGGCTCGGCTGTTGCTTACGAACGATGTGTGTGCTATTTGTCTGGAGGATTTGAAATCTGCAAGGGTTACACCTTGTAATCATGTCTTCCACAATCTTTGCCTGAGAAAGTGGTTGAACGTCCAGAACAAATGTCCAATGTGCCATGCCACAATATTGCGTTCCTGAAATGCTTTTATAAGACGGTCAACATGTAATGTTTTCGTCATAATTTAGATACCAATAAATGGAAAAGTTATAATAAGATTTGGCTTGTAAACAGTGTGTGAATTTTTAATGGGATTCATGCATATGTTCTGTTATGCTGTGTAACTTAGTTACTGATGAAGGATGATCTACTGATTGGGAAAGAAATCAGTCATTGTGGCTAATCATGTTGGTGTTGATAGAAAGGATTTTCTAGCGTTTGAATAAGGATTTACGAATGGTCTTTGAAGCTACTGTACGTGACCTGTATATTTATCTAACTGGTTGGACTTTTTAATTAGCGAAGATTTCCTTAGAATATATCTATTTTAATGTTCTCACAGTACAATAATTATGTTGTCGTTATTTGTAATCAATTACATCATCCACAATTCATTCAGCATGGACTGCTTTTAAAAATATGAACGTAAATAATAATAAATTCATTTTGATTCAAAAGAAGATAAATTCCATGGTCTTGGAAACTTTTCCTATTTCAGTAAATTTGACATAGCGCCGGCCTGTGTGGATAATGTTATGACATCATCGGGAGCAACAGCAGCTGCAAATTGCCTCTCTCCAGCAGCCTTATTTCCATCATCTTGGCAGAAACAATTTTCCCGCCAAACAACAACGCTACCAGCCATGTTGAAAGATGTCTGCCCTGACGCGAAGGTTTTCTCAAGTGAGCGAGACTAGATTTACGTTTGCTGGCTTTTGCGAAGAACTGTAAGAAATTTCCCTTGAGGCATGTATATAAAACAGGTAAGTGCGTTATATGAAGCTCTCTTTTAAAGCGCTAATTTGATGGCCAGATGTGAATTGTGCTCATTAGTGACTGACTCAGCTGACGCTTCGTCGCTTCTGAGCTGCTGATCCTGGACTGCTGATATGAGGTGTTAAACTTGTTACAATATTGAGTAAGTGAGTTGACCAAAGGGCGAGAGAAGTGGCGTTGTAGTTAGGCTCAATGCCTCAGTAGGACATTAAGGACAATAGACACAAGCCTCACTAGGCCGTCTTAGTTACGGATAGGCATACACCAGTTCTGAGCTGAGTTTGCAGAGTATGGCACTTCTCGCCGAGATCTCGGGGGCGGCAGAGGCCAAAATGTTCTGGGGCAGGGGCGCAATTGCAACAAAATATCACTCAGGGGTATTCCTCAGGGGCGAAAATCAAATAAATAAATAAAAATAAACTTCAAAATAAATATCATACGAAGGATGTCCTATTTTGTCTTCAGTTGCCAAATATTTGTGACCTACACCAGGTGCGCCATGTTGCTAGAAAAATAGAGATCTTGGGGGCAGCGGTGCCATACTCTGCAAACTGGGCCGCATACATGCTTCGTTATTTTGATCACGCCTGCCCTGTCCTTACGTAGTACGGTTGTTTTGTGAAGAAACCTCTCGTTGCATGCTGGTAAAGTTAACAAAGCAAGCTTTCACAAAGTACATGTTACTCTTGTTAGGTAATTATTCAAGGCTTTCGAAGCTACCGTGACCAGACCGTCATCGATCCATTCAGTCCACGGCATAATGTTGTTGGTGAGTGCAATTTTACTTATAAATATATGCGCCTGTTGCGTCTTTTAAGCTAACTCATATTTGGATATAAAGTTTGCAGGCCCTTTTATCCAGTAGGCACTAGGGATGCTGTTTGAGTCTCGAATGGAAAACGACACGTGTAGAGTTGCAACCGGGGGCCCCGTTTCCCCGTAGTTAACGGGGATCCCCGGTTATAATCCCCGTTAAGATGACGTCATTGACGGGGCTTACCCCGTTTACAATTCCTCGGCTTTCCCCGTTCCCCCGGTTTCATTCCCCGGTATTCATAACGGGGAATCGATTTATTTTAATTTATTGATTAAACGCATGTTGTTTCGACCACATTCTCTGGCGTAACGACGTGTTTGTTTGATCAACGTTAAAAATCTATCCGTTCACGACAGATGGGAAACTTTTCAGTCATACGGTGTTGTTGTATTATTGAATCGCAAGAATCACAGCATGATCCAGACAGTGTCCACTTCACAGTTCGATTGTTACGCGTACTTGTCGAAGTCCGGTCTGCGTGTGCTCATCGCTGCTCCACGTTCAAAGATGACGAGAAATTACTGTTTGGAGTGATAGACAAGATATGATTCATCGCTTCATCCATGTTGCCGTCTGGATTGTAAACAGTCTTTCGAAGAGACTCAATTTCTCGTGGCTCGTGTTGTGTACATTTTTTATGGCTTAATCCAGCTAAATCAAAACGGTGAATTCGAGGATCAGCCCATGGCGACGATCACAAGAATATCCTGACTGTCACGGCTCATTTCCCGTGTTGCTTTCCAAGAATTGAAATCAGCAAATGTTTGCTGCAGTCGCTGTTGTCCAAACCAAACAAAAGCCGTGTTGTTATTCACAATGGTAATTCAAACAGTGTGAATTATGGTTAATCCAAAAACTCGACGGGCTTGGTAAGCGAGAGTTTGTTTAGTTCCGCTGGTTTGGCTTGCCTGACTTACAGCAACCGAAAACATTCTAACTTGGACGGCAAGCGAACAAATAATGTGCTCCTCATCAAAGCAAATCAAATCACGAGCTATGTTCACACAATGCCGTTTCGTTGGCGAGGTGTAAGCTCGCTGAGCTTCGACAACAACAAACCTCTTCAGGTTGCTTCTTTAAACGCGTTTCGATGAACCAGCAGCGAGCATAATGTTTCCATCTTGTCTGGATTGTTTGCGAATTATGTGAACCTACAATGATCTCGTCATAATCATTCGAACAGAAGAGAAATACAGCAATTTTAATGTTGTTTTTTTCCGTTGTGGTCCTTACGATCCTGATTCTCGCGGGTCTGAATGGTTTTCCTGGAATATTTTCAAGCGATTGCACAGAGCCGATCAGCGGAGCCAAAACTGTTTGTTTACCATCGCATTCGAAGGGTCAAATGATGTATTCGGCACATCAAAGAAATCCCCGTTCCCCGTTTACCCTCGGTTATAAATCCCCATTATTCCCCGTTACCCCGGTAAGAAAATATTGGATCTTCTTAACGGGGAAAAAACCCCGGTTACTGCCCCCGGTTGCAACTCTAGACACGTGTATGTTACGCCGTATTGATCCGGCATGGAGTGTTTTGGCGTAGGTCCTCCGAAAGTTTGTAAATTTCCAGTAAGGCCTTGGTTGAGACTATAATTAATCCAAACATTTTTTGGCGTACAAATGTATAAAAGTTTGGCGTAAAATCCGGCTTACGATTTACGAGTTTTCCATACGGGGTTTGAGTGAATTTGGAGGTTCGATGATTCGACGACTCATGGTTCCATTTGACTCGAACTTTTCAAATGTTTTCAATATGATCAGATCAATTGTTGTGAGCCATGCAGTAGTAGAAAAATACAGGGCTATAGTCTGTATGCATCGGAACAAAATTTCCACAAACAAATTCAAGTAAAGGGAAACAGAATCTGGCAAGGTATGAACAGCAATGCTGTTTAATTATCACAACAAGTCTTTAAATGAACTTTTGATAGAAACAAATTGCAGAATTTTATATTTGTTAAAATAGTTCGAATTGTCTATCGATATTCGAATCACAAGTTCATAATTCACGTTTTAATAGCATTCCTGATAGGCACTCAAAGCACATGCTTTAGGCTGTTAGTCCTAGATAGACCCTCTTTGATGACAGTTTTGAATATTTGATTTTAAAGTACTCAGAAGTTAGATTATGCTAAGTAAAATCACTGCCAGAGGACCAATGGAGGAATTAGTATTTCCCACTCTACTGTATCTTTTTGCAAATGGGACTTTAGCCTGCATCTCTAGAGCCATTTAACATGTTGTCTCCAGTTGGACAGAGGTAGGGTGTGTAAAACATTCAGTCAGACAAAGACGATGGTATCGTTCGCAATCTAATCTAACATGGAGGTGTCCCCACGTGCTTCTCTACAGGTCACGAAATAGGCGCATGCGCATAGGGCGCAACCGTTTGTTCTTATGACAGAGTTCAGGATACCTTTGTTGGAAGTAAATTTGTTTTTTTGGATTAGTGGTGATAATAATAAAAGCTTCAAATTGTCTGCAAATGTAAATCTCGTTTTATATACTTTGATAAATTTTGATGAAATAATTTCATTTTGTTACAGTTGGAAGAAATGGCTCGGGAAAGAGTAATTTCTTTCTAGGTAAGTAAAAACTCTTGAACCTTCTCTGTATGTGTTATCATAGTTATTGCTAATGTCACTTGTGACTAATCTTATTTTATTTTTATCTACAGCCATACAATTTGTTTTGAGTGATGAATTTAGTCATATGAGACAAGAAGAAAGGCAACAATTGCTACATGTAAGTAGATTCAGATTTTTGTTTTTGTTTTTCTTGGAAGGGGTGCCTCTGTGTTTCGTTGTATGTTAATAGCTCTTGGTTGCACAACAACCTTTTTCTGAGATTTGGCTAGAAGCCAGTACCAAATGCTCTGGTCTTGGGCTCTTGGCAGATTAGAAGTAATAAAACAGTGCTAAGTTGTCATTCGATGCTGCAGACGTTGTTGCTAAGGTTGGTAATGTCTTCGTTGTCCTCCGTTGCTGTCATCGCAACAAAAATACAACAAAATCAACAGTGTACTGATTGAAGTAAGGGAACATCAAATTGAAATTTTGATTCAATGTTATTCCTTATCTTATGCAGGAGGGCACAGGTCCACGAGTGGTCTCTGCATTTGTGGAGATCATATTTGACAACTCAGACAATCGAATGCCGGTAAGTTGGAAGTAACATACAATGCAAAGTAACCTTGCAATATCACTAATTATACTTGACTTTCTCACTCAATATCACAATTAAGCGATAGATCATTATGTTGATAAAGTGTTTGACAGGTCACATCAATACAGCTCTGAATTTAAATAAAAGTTAAATTATCTAGAAATTATGAATTGAATCGAGATTTTTAGTTTGTCCTCTCAAAGTGGCAGCCATAAGGGAAAGCTCTTTGAGCTGATTAGATACTTGCATAATGATGCTGTTGATGAAAATGTAAAAACAATGCAAATGTCACTTTGTTTAACGAGGGAAACCCAATAAGCCAATGGCTTGTCTCCTTTTGGGCCCTTAACAATTAAAACCACAGAAGAGATAAGGATTACAGTGTAACTCGGTTAATATCACACGCTCAGGAAAATTGTAAAACGTGATATTATCCGAGTCGTGACAATAGCCGAGTCTCATACCCAGACCCCTGATTTTGCAGAAACGGCTCAAACAGTAACAAAAGCGGGCTGTAGAACAGCAAACTGTGTATCAACAGCAAACAGAGCTATTATGTAGAGATTTAAGCAACAACCGACTCATTTTATTGGATTTGTCAAGCTTAATGAGGTGAACACAATGAAAAACACTTCATCAACTTTTCCTTTCACGACAATTACGGGGCCTATAAATTCAAGCAAGGCAACAAATCACGGAAACCATGACAATAAGCAAGAGTAAACATAAAAATCCTTTGGAAATCCGTGATAATAACCGAGATGTGACAATAACCGAGGTGATATTAACCGAGTAGGATAAGAGAAAAGCTTAGGGAATGGCAAGTGGAATTTAACTTTTCCGTGAAAATAACCGAGACGTGATAATATCCGAGGTGATATTAAGCGAGTTACACTGTATATGTGTCGGCTGGGCTGGGAGTCGAACCCGGGACGCCTGACAGGCAGCTACTCATCAGTGCTGTATAGATTACTTTTTATTTGTAACGAATTACAATTACAAGTTACAGCCGTTAAAAGTAACGGATTACAATTACAAATTACTTATAGAAAAATGTAACGGATTACAGTTACAAATTACACTGGTTTCAAAAGTAATCGTTACAAATTCCTTTTAAAATTCCTTTTGCGAGGAAGGACATTCATTTCGCAACGAACCTTTAGAAAGCACATTTTGTCATGAGATTGCGGAGTATTTTTTGTAATTACATGCTCAAAAATCACACTTACAGCAAATTGCGGGTTTTTGTAACAAATTATTTGCCCATGTTTTGACGAATGACGATCGCGAACGGAACTTCGCTTTTTATTGTCCGGTTGAGCGCGGCGGTTCGCACGTGCAAATGATCTCTGTTGTTGGGGGCGGAGCAATGTCCGAGAACAAAGGGAGTCTCCTTTCGACTGCTCAGATTATTCATTCGCTAACAACAGCCATTCAAAGCAACGTCGCGTCGCTCGAAGGCGTGCTTCAAGAATCGAGCAAACTGGCATTGCAAACAGAAAGGGCTGAAGTTATTCCTCTGAAATAGGCTTCTACCAATTGAAATTCTGCTTTCCTTCTAAGAAAGATTATTTACAGGTCGACACGCTCGCTGGTTGTTTTTATCGACAAAGGGCAGATGAAGGGCCAGCTGAGCAAACACTCAGACGCTATTTTTGAAAAAGACCTGTGAATTGGCAAATGACATCCGGAAATATTGATATGAATGCAGCATAACATCAATCGATGTCAATCTGTTTGACTGGGAACAGAGTGAACGCTAGCACTGTGACTGTTTCGGAACGATTTCGTTGAAGGAAGAGCAACTGAGCAAGTATGAAAAGTAAATTTCAAAATGCCCGATAAGTTATAGTAACGATTACAAATTACTGCTGAAAAATGTAACGAATTACCGTTTCAAATTACTCCATCAAAAAAGTAACGGATTACAGTTAAAATTACTGTAAAAAGTAACGATTACAAGTAATCAGTAACTTGTAACGAATTACTATACAGCACTGCTACTCATACTAACCGCTAGACCACACCGATCATGCATTCACATCTCATTATTTTGCTTCTCTGTCTTTAACACAAATTACTATTATGGTTTTAAGATTGACCGTGAGGAAGTGTCGCTGCGAAGAGTTATTGGATCAAAGAAGGATCAGTATTTCCTTGACAAAAAGAATGTGACCAAGACTGACGTGATGAATCTGCTTGAGAGTGCTGGCTTCTCACGTAGTAACCCATACTACATTGTTAAACAAGGAAGGGTGAGTTACCCTCACAGTGTCTAATATTAACGACACCTGCTACTTATACAGTATTATATTTTTATTGGCTTCATCAGTATCATTATCATCGTTGGCATCATGTTTAAGATATGCATTAAGAAGGTATCTTGACATATTAGGCCAATTACAACAATTTTCTGAATTTGTATAATTTTTAGCTTGTCGTCTTTGATGACCTTATAATTGTTGAAGTATGTCTCTTGCATTAACCCTTGTCCTGCTCATAAAACTAGTTAAACAAAGACTTGAAATAGCTTTATGGATTGCTGATTGGTTGATCACCAGGGACTAACTATTTGATTGGTTAGATGTTGCTACTTTTGACTTTCTTTGAAAACGTGTATACACGTCAATAGCAGGACAAGGGTTAATGTTATGGTTGGGTTTTGCCTGTGTCGGGGTGATTGCTTTAAAAGATTGCCAGGATTGTGGTCTTTGCTGAGTACGAATTGTAATTCGTTTGAATTCTGCTCTCTGCCAGATCAATCAGCTGGCAGTTGCTAAAGACAGTGAAAGGATCAAACTATTGAGAGAAGTAGCTGGTACAAGAGTATATGATGAACGCAAGGAAGAGAGTAAACAGATATTGGTTGATACAGGTAGGCCTATGTCCAAATATGATTGATGAAATGTATGCACTTATTGCCAATCTTCTCAAAATGTGTCATCACAATTGCTTGTGTTACTCATGTTACGTATAAATTCCCCATGTGCACGTCCATTGCTGCTGTCTATCCTTATCTGTTCTTCGAGATCATTCTTCTTTGCTCCCGTATAGTTACGTATGATCAGTTTCAAATAGGATAACTTTGCTGAGTTGTGATTCGGTTCCCATTGGAGCAGGTCTGAAACCTGTCGAGTGGATGCAGGAAAGGCATGCCCTGCAAACTTAAATTTCGACGTCCTCTTGGCAATTATTCTGCGGACTGGTGGAACTAAGCCATCACTATAGAGAAACGTATTACGCACTCGTTGCCAATCCCCTCAACATGTATACAAAAGGTGATAATCTACTGTGGAGGGTCATGTTTGTGAGGGCCCCAGGTTAGACAAGTCTATGTGACTTACTGGTTTACCCTCCTGGGCCTCGTTAAATATATTGAATGAATGAAAATAAATGAATGTGGTTCCGGGTGTATGGTTTTCAGCTGTACTGAACATCTTTCACTGACATAACAATCATTGACATGCACAAAAAGAGTAGGCCTACAGATGCTTGCACTATTGCACTTCAAACCAAGTTTGAAATTTTGTTTGAAATGGAGTTAATATTTGAGTTTGAAGTATGTTTTATTGGTAATATTAGAACTATTTATGTGATTTGTTTATTTTGTCTGTTTTGAGTAAGGCAACAACCATTCAAAGTTACATTTGAACTGTCAATTCTTTTGTTTTAAACTCTATTGTGTTAGTAATTGGTATTAATCGGTTTATCAGCTTGTCATGAAGAGCAGTGTGTGTAGCTTGATCAACAACAATGTAATGAATATATTATCAAATGCTTACATCACAAAAACGGTAATTTACATGTGTTGCGCAACAACGAAACAACAGAGAAAACAACAACGTAAGTCCCGTCCATAGCGACGAATAATCAACTGCCACAGTCATGTTGACATATGATACATTTAACTGGCAAATTTCATGACTTGTGCACCTCTAGTTTTGAATTAGCTAGATAATTATGTCTGATGTGATGTAAATATTTCAATATTTGTTATTACTTTTTAGAGGGTAAGAGGGAGAAGATCGACGAGATGCTGAATTACATTGAGGAGCGTCTAACGGCCTTGGAGTCTGAGAAAGAAGAGCTCAAAGAATACCAAAAATGGGACAAAGAGAAAAGGTAACAATGCATTTCACATTATTTAGATGTTTTACAGTCATGCTGACATATATTATTAATTGGCTATTTTGATATGTCTTTGTAGGTGCTTAGAGTACACAATTCATGACAAGGAGTTGCGAGAAACACGAGAAAAACTGGAGAAGGTAATTTGAGATGACTTTATTATGTCCAAAGGGATTTAGTTTGCCTTTATGCTTGCGAAAGCTAGCGGTTTACATAAGGTTACCAGACCACAGAGGAAATAATAAAGAACATTTGCAAAATTGGGTAGAAATGTGTAACAAAATCAATGAAATTTGTCACTGCATATCATGTAAATACGGAAATATTCCGGGAGGTAAGAGACATCTGGCAACCCTAGGTTTCTTTATTGTGTCTTTCAGCTGGAATCTACACGAATGATGGGCTCGGAAAGATCTAATGAAATCCAACAAGAAGTGGAGGAAGCATCAGACAAAGTTCAGGTAACCATTCCACAGATTCTGAAAAGGGACCAGTGCTGAGTTAGTTGGATTCAATCGGTGACAATTTTTTCTGCTATGGCAATTAAGTTCAGTTCAGTAAGCAGAGATTACGGAAGAAACAAAAGACACAGCTAAATGATCAATGGAGTGGCAATAATCACTAATAAGGATGAGTTGTAAATATTCAACGAGATTTACTGTCGTATGTCCAGCGTTGTACGTGTTTTTATGGATCTGAAACGTGCTGTTATTTTACTGATATCCCTTTTGACGTTACGTAGCTGTTCATCGGTCTGAATTTGCATGGTTTATCTTGCTCTATCATTTATTCTACAATCGTTAATAACAGGTCTTGACAGTTGTGCTGATTTCAGCATCTTGTAATATATTTACACACATGTTATCGTTTTGTTTTGCAATAATGGCGAACATTGCACTGAATACACTCAAACACATATGGATATACCAGTTTTTCTCTAAAATCACATATTTTGATTGTTTAGATTTGATCAGACATGATGAAGTCATCATTCTTCATGCCCTACGTCTCAATAACTGAAACAATTTTGAGGGGGAATTTTGTGGAGACTGATTGTACCTAAATAAAGCGATTCTGACGAAATAGTTCTATTGCCAGAAGACTAAAGCGAATCTCAAAAACCGTTACCTGACCAACGGCCTATATCCCTGTACATAATGATATCATTTTGTAACGATACTTTACTCACATCTCATGCATGTGTCCAATCTGGTTTCCATCTGCCATGTTACTCTTGCTAATTGTCCTGTGATTGCTCGTGGAAATCTATGTCTGCAAATTTACGTATGTTGTAATTATTTATATTTGATTTGATTATGTTTTATCAGTCGCTAAATCAAAAGTTGAAAGGAGTGCAAGATGAACTGAAGGTTGTGTCACTGGAACGACAACAGCTGGAGGAAGAGCGGACCAATCAAATACAGACTAGAACCAAGATGGAGTTAGATTTAAATGACCTGATTGAAAATGTGAAAGAAGATGCAGTGATAAAGGTAAAGAAAAACATGCTCCTTTACTCACATGCGACGAATCTGGTGATTTAAGGACCAATAAATGATGATAATTCAGTGATATGGGAGCTGGAGAATAGCGATTATGTAACTCATTAACGGTCCTTTATTGAAGCTACAACTTCATACTTCTTTCACTGACATAGTCACAGAACAAGAAGCTACGGGATGCTGTTTCTTGTTGCAAATAATGCTACTTTTATATCTAAAATTTCTGGAAAATGTCCTGGAAAATGATAGTTTTGTTTGTTGGTTCCTCACGCATCTATTGAACCAGAAAGTGAAAGACATGCTGCTCTTTTCAGATTTTGTATGCCTCTATTTCCTTATTGTATGCTTCTTAGACTGAATCCTAAACATTATGACATTACGTATTCATGTTGACAGTTTGATTCTGTTGACAAAATATGTCGCTTAGGAATGTGACATTTTGTCAATTCGGCGTATCCTCGTGGCTTTGTTGGTACTCCATGCCATTTACAATGTCCTCCTTCCGATCACTTTTGTGTTTGCATTTAGGCAAATGCAGAGCGAGAGATGAATCAACTTGAACTCACTATTTCTGAGAAAGATAACGAGCTGCAGAGCATCATTCCAAATTACGAACATTTCAGACAAGTTGAAGAAGAGCAGCAATCAAGGTATGACGCTTTTGTTGTCTAGTAGTTCTTGCACAAACATGCTTTCATTTGTCCTTATACTTTTATCACTGTCCCAAGTGGTGTATTTTGCTTAGCTGCTTATATACATAACTGCAGTTGAGGGGATAGTAGAGTCGTTGCCAATTGCCAAAGATTACCGGGGAGGTTGTTTGAGTCACATGCAGCTATGCGGACATCGCTCCAGAAATTCCAAAGTTGTTATATTTGAACTTATGATTGATGTCTTGTCTGGTAAAGTGTGACCAGCCCTACTACTGTCTATTTGAGCAGATATGTATAACTGTGTCTGGCTTGTGATTGACAGAATGTTACTAGATGCCAATCTCTTTGCCGAGTTTATCCACACCTTAAATTTCAGTTACAGTCAAACTTGTATTAGCGGCCACCTCTATAGAGCAGCCACCTGTGTATAAAAGCCACTTTTCATAACCCCAAAATGACACCTTCTATAGAAATCAACCTGAGAAATAGAAGGTCACCTGTCTATAAAGGTCATTTTTCTCAGGTCCCAGATGTGACCGTTATAGACAGGTTTCACTGTACTCGCATCAACAATTGACATGGATAATANCAAAACGGCTCCGTTAGATTCTGCACCAATTTGCATTGTTGAACTTTGACCTGGTTTGAGCGTTCGCGCTGCGCGGTGTGTTTTGAAAACCGTGCACAACCAGAGCCGTGTTTTTTTCCCAAGCGTCAGAAGACCCGTACTTGCTAATGAGTGAAAGGTGCCGGCTTTTGAACAGACATACATACATACATACGTACATACAAACAGACACCCCAAGAATCAGTGTATAATTTCCATTTTTATTGTATGTCATTAACTTCAAATCGTATTGCTTGTATCTTAGAACTGATTATGGGCCTTCAAATATACTCCTATCTATCCTATCTATCTAACAGACAGACGTTTGTGAAATAATAATATAGATTCTCTGTTGATGTAAACATAGGATCAGCTGTATATTTGGCAACTTACAGTGTTGCTTTCAGTCTGTCTATACCTTCAAAAATATGTGTAAAAGGCTAAAAGCTGTATATTAACCTTTGTCCTGCTTACAAAACTAGTCAAATGAAGACTTGAAATCGCTTTATCGGTTGCTTATTGGCTGATTGCTAGGGACTAACTTTCTGATTGGTTATATGTTGCTATTTTTGACTTGTTTCAAAAACGTATATTTACGTCAATAGCAGGACATGAGTTAACAAAATCTTGTAGAAATTAATTAATAATTTTGTACTTAATTTTGGAATTTTGTACATTGTGATGTACAACATCCTTATAGAACATGTTTTTTGCAATCAGCCCTGTGAAGACAAAGCCTGCTGGCGTAAAAGGCTTTGAATAAATGATGGTAATGATGATGCCAGCACTTGCTGACGGGTGCAATGATAGTTAACTGGGTTACATTCAAATTAGCAAGGGTCGATTCAATATTCCTGGAAGTCTTGAAACTTGTTATTATCATATCACCGTGATCGATTGTATCTATTGCCTTGCATTGTTTTGACTATAGGAAATGAAATCGCTATCATCCACGTCTGCAGCTCGGCAGCAGCAGGTAAAGTTCCTGTCTTATTGTATTTCTCAATAATTGGTCTCTGAAATTCCTAACATTGCCCGTTAACTTTTCTCAGCTTACTGGGCTTCAACAAGATGTTGCGGCAAGTAAAACCAGGGTAGAAGAAATTGAAAAAGAAATCCAGGTACTGCCTTGTGGTGCATTGTTTCAATCAATCAATCAATCAATCAATCAATCAATCAATATATTTATTTAAACTCGCATTTCACTGTCGTACATGGATAGCATATGACAGTTACCCTTTAAAATAATTGTTTGCAAATGACTTTTGTAGCATTTGCTGTTTGACTAGCTATTGCCAACAATTTTAACCATTTCAACAATTTTACACCTGTGTTCAATTCACAGATTGTGTATTCTGTGGAATGCAATGCAAAAATACATTGCCTGTTACTAGACCACCTGCACAAAGCTTTAGTTTTAAAATAATTTGTGCTTTTAATGCATGGAGTATCCAGTGGTATAACAAAACTGCCAGTAGAGTCAAATTTGCTGTCTTGGACTGCCATATAATCGGAACAGCCACTTCATCGGATCAAACATCAATCAATCAATATATTAATTTAAACTCGCATTTCACTGTCGTACACGGATAGCATATCACAGTTACCCCGAGGGGTACGTTTTACGAAATGGCGAGTATAACATGCCATAATGGAATCATTTCGCCACAACATTTGACTTCTGGATAATTGGTCCAGCCGTTTAATTGGTAGAAATGACAGTCTCATAATGTGGTCCAATTAAGTGGAATTGACTGCACTCTGGTGGAGATGATAAGTCATATCGGGCCATTATCCAATGGAAGTTAACCACCTTCAACTGTGCAAGAATAAGAGAATTCTTGTAAGGATATCTCACATCTCACTATTTGCAGGAGCGTTCAGATGACTTGGAGCAAAGGAAGACCTTGATAGAGAATGCTCAACAGGAACTTTCTGAGGTTAAAGTCAAGAAGGATGAATTGTACAATGTCAGAAGGTGACACATGCAATATAACCTTACTCACATGCTAATTCCAGTGTATCGTCTTTGATTTGAATAAGATTTCCAGACAAGACTGCTATGCATTTTGGTGGGACCCTTTTGCCTGGGTCTCATTACTCAGGATTACTACACTCTTTAGCAAGCCCAGAAGAGACAGCTTACTGATATCTTTTTCTGAAAACTTTGAAATATTTTCTATGTTACAGTGGCTTGTGGAAGCAAGATAATTCATTGTCGGTGACTCTTCAGAATGCCACTGAAGACCTGGCAAGAGCAGAGCGCAATCTCAAAGGAACAATGAGCAGGGTGGGCAGATTTATTATCTACTTGTGGTGTCCTGTCAATTATGATTGTAAAAAAAACAAACAAAGAGCTCTTTGCTACCCTGAGGAATAATTCTACATGAGTAATATGACAATCATTTGTTTATTANAGGTCACCCGACAGAAGTGTTTGGACGATATTTGGTAGAATTGAACCCACTCTCGTAGTTGTCCATAATTTGTTGGTTTAATTTTCAAAAGCAATCACTTTAGCCTGAGGAGAGACATCTCTCTTGCCAGCTTCCATCACAGTACTGCCAGTATCTCTTTGCAATGTAAAACACTCATTTTCCACAAAACGCTCCATCACACTGCATTCTGACACTGATGATTCACTTCAAGATGGTTATCGTGACTATTATCATAGAATGATTGTGTTGTCATGGCTGACGAAGAAAATTGATCAGTTGTGTTTGATTTCTATTGATAGGCCATGGCTGACGGAATTCAAAGTGTGAAAAAGATTGTCCAGGAAAGGGGCATTCAAGGGGTTTATGGCCCTTTGATTGAAAATTTCACATGTGGGGAAAAATTCTTCACAGCAGTTGAAGTCACTGCTGGAAATAAGTAAGAATATCACACGTTGCATTGATCACTATTTCTTTTCCTGTTTTATTTCACTGTGGCTACGATTAAATTGACTCTATATGCTATTTGGATGACGAAATAGTCAATATAGAACGGTATGTCCAGAAAGTTAAACTGCAACCTGTCTTTAAAGACAACATGTCCAAAGTGATCACCTGGTATAAGCGACCGCCTGCAGTTTTAAGAAGCTACTACCACAAGTGACCACTTCTCTTGAAAGATCACCTGTATAGACAGACCACATGTAATGAGTGACTTCATTGATGTGGTTCTTTGAATGCTGCTAGCATGCCTCCGTTTGTGCCAAGAAACCAATTGTGTTGTTCAGGAGGACTATTGGTGATCTGTTGATGGATGCTTTATGAACGATTTGACTGTCAATCCAAGATACAGTGAAACCTGTCCATAACGGTCACCTCTGGGACCTGATTAAAATTACCGTTATAGACAGGTGGCCTTTCTGTCCAGGTTGATTTCTATGGAAGGTGTCATTTTGGGGTTGTGAACAGTGACTTTTATACTAAGATGGCTGTTCTATAGAGATGGCCGCTAATACAGGTTTGACTGTAACTCTATATTAAACCTTATTAAGGACTTTTGTACTGTATGAACAATTTACAAGTGGTTTTGTACTCTTGCAATGACTGCTAACACGGGACTCGTTCTTGTGATATACATTGTGTGTTCAGCTGTGAATCAAGATGTCATCAAACTAAAAGTCAAATGCATATCTGTTGCAGACTCTTCAATATCATTGTTGACAACGACAAGACTAGTACACAAATTCTGTCCATCATGAATCAACAGCATTTACCTGGAGTTGCTACGTTCATGCCATTGAATCGATTGCGCTTCAAAGATTTGAACTACCCAGACTCATCGGTACGAATGTGTACCCTGTTTGTTAATCTTGTGGGATAGTTCAATGGCCATACCTGTTCATTTTAGGAAGCAAACTTGTATGCAGTGATTGCCGCTATATGGACCATACTTGTAACTTAGTCCAGCAAGTTTTAGCTGCCCAATTTCCATGTTTCTCATGAAAGGCCAATGTCGCTTAATCAAACTACCATCTGATAGCAGAATATGATAATACAATGTTAACCCTTGTCCTGCTATTGACATGTATACACGTTTTTGAAACAAGTTAAAAGTAGCAACACATAAGCAATCAAATAGTTAGTCCTTAGCAATCAACCAATCAGCAATTGATGAAGCAACTTCAAGTCTTCATTTAAATAGTTTTACGAGCAGGACATGGGTTAATTACATACATCTTATCAATATGGGTTAGCTTTACTTGCAAGAAATACTGGTTTCCTCAATATTTCATTTCTCATTTGTCATGTTTGATTTGATCCTATATGATCGCTGGACTTGAAGTACTATGCTGGATGCCAAGCCAAGAAATAAGCTTTATAGTAAAAAGCTGAAGAAATGTGTAACATTACTTCGTCCGACATGCTTTCGAAACGAAAGTGATACCATGTGATCATTCTGTCTTGACAAATATGACAGTAGTGTCTAATGACGAGGTCAAGTTATTAGTCTTATGATTGCTTCATATAACTTATTGATGTACCGTAGCATACATTACCGTAAATTCAGACAGTGTATTACAAAGATAGCTAGACATTACCTTCATTCTACGATATATTCTTTTCGTTTCTAGGATGTCATTCCAATGATCAACAAAGTGGATTATGATTCCAAGTTCAAACCAGCCATGCAGTACACATTTGGAAAGACACTGATCTGCAGGAGTATGGAGATTGCCTCACAATTTGCCAAGAGTGCTGATATGGACTGCATCACACTCGAGGGTGAGTTTAGATGTCATAACGTAGAAAATGCAGACATTACGCTGCAACATACTTTTGTAGCAATGCTGGTAGCTTTGAAAATTCTGGTATTTTCTAAGTGAACGTTTTATAATAAAACGCTACCACCAATAAAGTTTATTACTACGTGTATAATTTCATTGAAACATCTGATAAAGTGAGTAAAATATTTAATAAAGTGTACTGCAACAATTCAATTAAAATCTAGCTAATTTATCATAAATCATCCAATTATCTGAAACATCAGAATCTGATTAAGGGGAACCAAATTTAAGATAAATGCGTCTAGTCCGCAATAACAAGTTTGAAATCAACCTGGACAGAAAGGCCACCTGTCTATAAGGTCATGTCCCACAGGTGACCGTTTTAGACAGGTTTCACTGTGTATATGCAGGAAAGCCTTGATTGTGGATTGTAAACTGTTCGATTAGTTTCACGCAATCTGATTGGCTGCGCAAGAGGCGTGATTGGAAATCCAGTTTGTCATGGGTGCCAAATTCTCGAATGTCCCTTGCGACCAAATCAAGCATCGAACAAAGATATTTTCTTGAAAACCAAATAGTTCGATTCTCTCTGTTTATTTAACAGAATTTTGTGTACAAACGTTTTTGACAAGACAGCTGAAGATTCTGAAAGATTAGCAGAAACATGAATAAAGGATTGTTTATTTTGTCAACGTTTGTTTAAAAAGGTTACTACATGGTCAGGCGTGTTTGAATTGCCTGATCCAAATACTTGGGATGTTGGGAGACATTTGAAAAGCTAAAAAACGCTCACCCCACACATTAATGCAACTCATAGTGTCAGACTGCGCTTTTGTTGAAATTTCAATAATACTCTATATCCGACGTCATTCTTGTTGCCCTGTTCTTCAAAGGTGATCAAGTGAGCAGGAGAGGAGCGTTGACGGGTGGCTATTACGATACAAGGAAATCCAGACTTGAATCACAGAAGTTGATTTGGAGTATGCAGGCCAAAGTAGAAGAACATCAGAAAATGAAAACTGATCTGGTCAAACAGTTATCTGGTACGTTGTGTTCTTTGATTTCTTTCTAATGTATTATTCTTTCAATGGCTGAGGCGTGTTGAACAGGCAGCACAGAATGAAGTTTACATGTTGTATCTACAGTGAACGCCGCTTACATGCAGATTGATACAGTTGCTCACATGAATTTGCCATCAGAATATATTAACCACACGCTATGGTTCACCCAAAACACAAGTTCAAGTCAGGCTTACATGGAGGCAATAGCAAATCTAAAAGTACAATCCATGTGAATTTATGGCTTATTTTGTTTCATGAACAGTTGTTTGATTAGAGAAAATGGGGCTGTTAGTTTTTTTATCTATGGGGGTCGAGATCAGGGGATATGTCCCAAGGATGTTTTGGGTTTTTAATTTTCCAAGAAAGCATTTCCTTATATTCGAATCTCTAGGTTGTTGATGGGGATTGGCACAATGACAATTAGAGGACTGCAATTCCAATTCATAGAACTAGAAACACAGTTTTACTTTCAGCTAACTGGCTGTGCAAGATGTTTAAAACTTCATAATTATGTTAATAAATTCACAATCTTCTGAAGAGACTATTGCATATCAAGAGCTGTAGACATGTGCCTGCCCTGGATATAGATCATAGTTAAACACTTCTTCAACCTATTAAGAAGTGCTGCGCTTTCTCATTGATTGCTACTTGTTGCAATTTTATAGAAATTGACGGTCAAATCACATCTGCAAACGACCAATATGAGAAGTGTGAAACGAAACGCATTCACTTGAAGTAAGCGGAAAACAGTGGTTGTGTTACTATGACTCGCTTTAGGTTCTGCCGACAGTTGTGTGAGCTCAATGAGCATGTAATGTGAAGAACAGCCCAAGGGAATACATGAACGTGGCATGCTTATTTCATAAAATTTACATTGTGATCAATGATCTCCATTTTTGGCACTGTAGAAGGTGGACAGGGCTGCAACCTGTTCAGAATAACCTTCCGCCTGCCTTGTCTTCCGTGCTGGTTAGACTTCACTTGACAAATTCACTTTGCTAATTCACCCTGCTTGATACCCCATCTTGGTTGTTGTCCCACACTTTTAGCTGAGTTTGACCTGCAAATCTCATAGATTACACATGACCATGACAAAAGTGGTGCTGACACTTGACACCAGAACAGTGTGATCATGATTCCAAAAGGAAAGCACAACACTTAAGAGAAGGTGTTTCCCCAACATACCTTGCATCACACCACAATCTCACAGCAGTAGCTACTGTGTGCTAATCCATAGATCGAAAAGTTATGTAACAAAATACCACTCACATCTAGTCATCATTAAACATTAGTGGCACATAAAGTTTTGATGAAGGTACGCAGAGTATCGCTCTGACCAGGCTACTGCCTCACTTGTAGTCAATTAAAATGTCTTAAACTATCGTGAGTACACCTATAAGACGATCTCAGTTTGCTTGATCATTTGCCTTCTCTCATGCCGCGTCTTCTTTCGTACTGCACCTTCTCTCGTCCTTCATTCTTTACTTCTCACAACATCTAATTGTATGCTAATTCTATTCATTGTTGTTCTTATTTCTAGAGATACATATAGCTTACAGAAAGGTGATGTCAGGAACAAGATGAGCGAGAAACACAATTTATCTGTCAACATTGCTCCAAAGGTATTCCTTCTTTCACTGTTCATAGAGCAATGCACTAAATGTATATGAAAATTATACATAGACAAGAGAACCAGCTATGTACAGACGTTTGAAAAAGTTGTTTGGTAGTTTGTTGCATTCGTAGGTCAGATATCTGCATTCTGAAACTGTTGCCAATACAAAAGCAATTTCGCTTGAAAAACACTGTTCTTATAAGTGTTGTACACTGTAGTAGTAGCTGATGCGTATTCTTGCCACAGTAAGAGTCAACTGTCTCCTAATTATAGCCTCGTTCTTGTAATGGAATGACTGATAGTTCTTTGTAATGGTATGACAGAGAGTGTTTATGTATTTTGCTGTGCAGGAAGAGAGCATGAGAAAGATGGAACGAGAGATTGTATCTCTTAAGAATAGATTTGAGACACTCCAAGAAGAGCTAGGCTCTGAGCTGCTGGTTGAGTTGTCACCGCAAGACCAGCAAGAGGTAATGTTATGTTCCCTACAAAGTCAATCTGCGTCGTGTAGTGTATTTATGTTTTCGAAGATTTTTATAATTCTCATAGTGAATTTTTGTGATGTCAAATTATTACAGTGAAACCTGACTATAACTGTCACCTCTGGGACCTGAGGAAAGTGACCTGTATAGACAGGTGGCCTTTCTGTCCAGGTTGATTTCTATAGAAGGTATCATTTTGGGGTAATGAAGAGTGCCTTTATACACTGATGGCTGCTCTAAAGAGGTGGCCGCTAATACAGGTTTGACTGTACTTTATAACTGGCAAACTGACCCAATTGACTACGTACTGTCCCAATCTATCGTGATGGCAGGCAATGTTTGAAGCGCATTCAGTCATACGTTTTGCTATGGTGGTCAGTTTCAAGGGTTGTTCTTGGCTGTCAAAATTGTTGATTTCAGCTGAGAAACACGTGACTGTAGTCACTTGAATTCTACAGTGCATTAAGAACTGCACTTGGCCAATCACAGTAGCAGATTCTTTGCTTGCCTGATTATAATTCACTTGGCTTAATTGGGCCACTGCATAACTGTAATAGTTACTCATGTGGACAGTTTTGCAAAACCAGAAATCATATGTTGTCAAACTCAGATTAAAGGGTTGCCACACAGCCAGATCAATTATCCCCACACATTTATCAATTCATATTTCCGAAGCAAGAGTCATTCTTTAAAAGAGTCAATTAGTTGAGATAGAGTCGTGAGAAATAACCAGAGCTGCAGTTTTAAAACTCTACTGATGGATAGCTTTGTAATGTTGTTTCCGGAATGTAATAATTGACAACAAATCAAACTGCCCATGCTCTTTTATGCTTTAGATTGAACAGCTGAAC
The DNA here is from genome assembly GCA_900245855.1 of Calvadosia cruxmelitensis. Lineage (NCBI taxonomy): Eukaryota > Metazoa > Cnidaria > Staurozoa > Stauromedusae > Kishinouyeidae > Calvadosia > Calvadosia cruxmelitensis. The sequence continues at coordinate 914 of OFHS01000004.1, read as the reverse complement.
AAGGAAATATTTGGACTTCACGAGAAGCTCAAAGAGTCGTTCACCCAAAGGAGCAAGGTGGGACAAGATCGTAATTTGCAATTATTATTTACTCTCTTGATCCAGTTGATGCTACACAATTCCCTTAATTGTTAATTATTCTTGATAAGTGATGCTTTCATCCACATTTCTGCGACCAATTAAAATTCAAGACGTTTTTAAGCGGTGCAGTAAAACCTGCCTATGATGGTCACTTTTGGGACCTGAGAAAACTGACCTTTCTAGACAGGTTGCCTTTCTGTCCAGGTTGATTTCTATAGAAAGTGTCATTTTGGAGTTATGAAGAATGGCCTTTGTAGACAGGTGGCTGCTCTATAGAGGTGGCTGTTAATACATGTTTGGCTGTACTTGAAAGGAAAATCATTTGTGATGTAGCTGCTGAACTCTTTAAATCTAACCTGTATTGGTGAGTGTATATTTTAGATGACTAATCACTGATAGTTATCACCAATGGACAAGCAAACGTCATTTGACTTATTAACGTGACTGGATCAGAGGGAGGCAACATTTTGTGACGCAAGTTACCTACGGGTAACTTTCCAGATTTTGAGTTGGTTTTATATATTTCTTCCGTTGTTTGTGCTCTTAGCTTGAGAATGAGAAGCAACTCCTTGAGAACCTTCTGCAAAACAACTTGTGCAAACGACTAGAATCCTTGATGCAGGTGAAGTGCTGTGTTATTGATCGTTATCCTTGTAATCATTGTAAAGATTATTGTCGTTGAGCTATTAGGATATGTGCATGTGGCAAGAGACGCCATATGATGTATCTGTAATGCATTTGTTATTGCATTCTGTAGGGTGTCGAGGAAGTTTCGTTGGAGGATCGTAGCCAGCAGCTTCAGATGAAACGATCGGAACTGCAGGCATACTCAC